>VMDO01025247.1:0-28532 GCA_007922755.1 Pedetes capensis
GACGCAGCATCAGGATCGGATGAAGACTCTAACAACCTGCATTATGCTGGTGACACAACTCTGCTTGCTGAAAGTGAAGAGGATTTGAAACATTTACTGATGAAGATAATGGACACTGCCTTCAGTATGGATTGCAACTCAATATCAATATAACAAAAATCCTTACAACTGGGTCAGTATCCAACTTCACAATAAATGGTTCTACAATCAATACCGTGGAAGCAGCAGTCAGGAAATCAAAAGACACATTGCTTTGGGAAAAGCTGTGGCAAAAGATCTCTTTAAAGTATTGAAAAGTAAAGATGTCACATTGAAGATGAAGGTGCACCTGACTCATGCCATAGTATTTTCAGTCACATCATATGGTTGTGAAAGCTAGACGTTGAACAAGGGAGACAGGAGAAGAATTGATGCTTTTGAATTATGGTACTGGAGACAATTATTGAATATACCATGGACTGCCAAAAGAACCAACAGATCTATCCTAGCAGTGCAACCAGAGTACTACTTGGAAGTAAGAATGGCTTGACTGTGTCTTATGTATTTTGGACATGTACTCAGAAGGGACCAATACCTGGAGAAGGACATCATGTTTTGAAGACTTGTGGGTCAGGGCAGAAAAAGAAGACCCTCAACTGGAGGAATTGACACAATAGCTTCAATAATCGGCTTAAAGATCAAAGAGATCATGTTTCTGGCACAGTGTTGGGGAGTATTTTGTTCTGTTGTACATAAGGTTGTTATGAGTCAGACGCAACTAGATGGCACCTAACAGCAACAGGCGTAAGTTCAGTTGGAGATGGAGTCATTCATCTGATGTGGACTTAGGGTGGTTGTTCAATGCCATTGAGTCTTAGAATTGTTACTCTACAAATTTCCTCTTGGTTGATGGAGTCATCTCCTATTTCTGGGGTTTGAAGCTTTCATCTATCTACTTTTTCCCAGCCTCCTGCTGCCTGAACCTCTCAACATGTCAGTGTCCCACTCTCCCCCTCACTGTAACTGCCTGCCCCAGCTATGTGGCACCCTGGGCAGGTTTCCCCTAGGCTACCTCACTGGTGATTATCCTTTGCTTTCAGGACCCTGGGAAAAAACTCAGTATAACACACCAGATTCCCTTTCAAGATAGTGCATGGTCAGAACCCTGTGAGATGTGGAGTGCCACAAAATAAGTCTCTTCTCCAATGTTGATCCCCTCAAGCATGTAGAACTACTGTCTCACCAAATGTCCCAAAGGATCCCAGGGCTTCAATGGCCATAGGCTTGCCAGTCTGCCCCCAGGACTATCCATTTTTGGGTGAGGCCTCTCATTCTTGTCCCACACTGGGGAGTCTTGGCTGGAGATGTGTCCTGCTCAGCTTCTTTCAGCACTAACTGCCTATCTCCTTTGTGGTCACTGTGTTTTCCCAGTCTTTCTCTTTTTAGAAAAGAATCCACTCCTCCCTTTTCTGATGCCACACAGATGCTGCCTCTGATCTGCCTTCTTATACTGGAAGTGTGTCATCCTTATTGCTTGAATGTAAATTGCTCTGGATATTTTATGTTGCTTCTTAAATCCTCACTCACTTACCCAGAATAAAATTGCTGTTCTCATCCTACAAGGTGTTATTCTTGGTAATCATGAATGCTGCCCAGCATGGCTTCCCTTTCTTTCTTCCTTTTCTCACATTACATAAAATTATCCAAACAAGCTCAAACATGCTTGTGGACCATGAAGGTGATTATTAAATGCTTTGTGTTTCCTGTTGCTTGTGTTGAATTTCCAGTTGAGCCTTAGAGCATGGCCTTCCGTGTGAGTTGGGGTAAGTGTCAGGCTGTGGTAGGATGACCAAAAATAGTGATCAGAAGTCTGTGTAGGTGGACAAATGCTCATCGACCACTTGCTGGTGCTCAGGGCCCAACTATCTTCTGACTTATTGCTCTGCCATCGTGAACCCTGGACTTTCAGCTCAAGATCCAAGTGGGCTGTGGTGGCTTCCTCCATCATAAGCATATTCCAGTCAGGCAACAGAAAGCAATAGAACAGAGCATTTTCTTTCTCTTTATGGTGTAGGCCAAGAAGTAGTGCTACCATATTGACCAGGTGGAACATAGCTTGGCCTCTCTTTGATGCAAAGAATGCAGCCACTCTAATGGTTCATGTGGAACTTCTATTATAGTAATAGGGAGATCAGATTTGGGGAACTCATCAATAGTCTCTGCCACATCCATAGAGTCAGGTAGACTTGAGCTTTAATCCTGGCTCTGAAATTAATTAGCTATTCATCTTATTAGAACTTGCAAATGCCAAAAATCTTTAGTGTTCCATCTGATCTGACCTACTTCAAATAGGTATTGAGAATATTGCAATGTAATAATGATTATAAAATTTCAAACTCTATGCTTAGCCTATTACATGTGTTCAGTAAATGAGACCCAATGGAGACAAAGAGTAGAAACAAAGAGACATAATATTGAGAAATCTGAGTGACGCATCTACCGAGGCAGGAATTAGGTTGTGAAGTTGGGTTTGAGAGATAAAGGCCTCCAGGAAAGCTCTTGGTTATTTGGTGCTAAGGTGAATATGCCAAGAACAGAAGTACTGAGAATAAAGCAGGTAAGTGAAATGTTGAAACTAATTTAGGATTGAAATAGATCCCTAATTTCCTTATTGATTTTTGTTTTCCTATAGTCATTTATAACCAGCCATCAGAGGTCTACATTTCTCCCACTTATGTATATTAAATGCAACACTCTATATTAATCATGATTTTCTGATACTGATTGAATGAGGCCATTGCCAGCCCAGTTCAGCAAGTTCAAAGAGTCAAGAGGTGGAGCAGTTACTTTCCTCCTTCCATAGCTATGAACTTCTGCTGGAAACTGACCTAAACTCTCACCATTAGAGGCAGCAAGGCAGGTTATAGAAATATAATCTAGGGTTATATAGCTAGGGTTGCTGATAGAAAAGGATCTTTCCCTGAAGTCCTTAGCAGATGGCCCAGGAAAATGCTAGTACAGGGAGAAAGCCAAGTAGTGAAGACTCTTGCTTCTCTTTTCAAACAGAACAATTCAGTCATCATATATTTGGGTCCTCCTTTGTTTTTTTTTTTTTTCAAGGTAAATTTTCTTTGTTCTTTTTCCTTTTTATGGTAGAGAGGGCTGAACCCAGGGCCTCAACTATACCTTGCAAGCGCACTGCCATGAAGCTGCACCCCCAGCCCCTTTTCTATTTTTGAAATTGAGACAGAGTCTTGCAAATTATGCAGGCTATCTCTGGCCTAGAACCTGCAATCCTCCTGCCTCCACCTCCTGAGTCACATGGATCCAGGCCACCATGCCTGGATTTCAAGTTAAAATTTTTATTCTCTTTTAAGAAATAACATAAAATATTTTCATTCACAAGATTTAGGTTCTAAGTGCTAACTAGACTCATCAATTATTTCATATGTATTAACTTATAAACTACCTGTATTAGCAGTAAAGTAATAGTTTCCACTACAGAAACTTTTTCATCTCCAACTAATTACTCATTCTTCCTAAATTCTTCACTTCCTTTTTTGTTATAAGTGCTTTGTTTTACACAGTTCCTGGCATATAGGTATCTCAACACATCTTGTAGAACAATAAAATCTGAGGATAAATGAATATTAACTCTCATTGACTGAACAAACTATCAGAGGAATCTCATTAAGGATCATACCACCACTAAAATGATTTAGCACTATAATGTGGGAAGACCTGGGCTTGCAGATTTGTTTTCTTTTTAAAGACAATCTTATTTAAATGTCTCACTTCTAAACCTCACAAGTCCTGACACCACAGAAAAATTCCTTGTAAAACTTTAAACAACACAGAGCCCTGCTCTCTTCACCTATAAATGGGAAGGGGTATCACTTATAAAAATCCAAGTGAGATAATGTACTGAGAATACTTTGTAAATTGTAATAGCAAATTAGGAAATTGTTATGAAATCTAAAGTGGAATCCATTTCTACGTTACATTAAAATCAGATTTCCTTCATAAAAGCCCAAGTGCATGCTTGGTGCTAGGAAGAGCAAGTGATAACATTTTCTCCCTAGAAACATTTTTTCAAATGTCCACACAAATTCTTATTTGTGAGAAAATTGTGCTCATACAAGCAGACATGTGAACACAGAGTCAATAAAACTAGTTAAAGAATTGTGGTGACTTGGGTCCAACTCATAGCAACCCTCCTTCTCCCGTATTTGTGGTGCTGGGGATCAAACCCAGGTCTTCAGAGAGTGCAGAGCAGCGCTCTACCAACCTAGCTAAACCCCAGCCCAAGTTGAAGAATAGGGGTAAGTACCTTAGACTTAACATCACTGTCTGACATTTCTGAAGCTCCCAGTGGGACTTACACATGATATTTTTGGTGTTTTCTGCTTTCCCCATTGTTATTTTCCACAAGGATGTCTTCTAAATATCAATATGGAGTACAAGAAATCTGGGGTATTGAAAAGTCTTCTTTTTATAACAAAATGTTACTCATTCCAGTTCAGATCTAAGCAAAAACTTTGACTGATACAAAAAACTAATAGGAACATAAATAACCAGCAAGCTTCTTTATTAAGATCTCTGCCATGTTTCTGTTTATAGGATATAGAAAATAAGCTTTAATTCTTTTCTAATGCTTTTCTATTCTGTTTCTCTCTGTGATTTTTATGGAAATCTCTGGTTTTGATGTCAAATGGACATTTGGGCTCAACCTTTGTCACTAGCAAATAATAGTTCTATGACTTTGCTTCAATTTCAGAATTTAAGTTTTTTTCATCCATGAAATGACAGTAAACATACATACACCATGATACCTTAGCAAAGGTTAAAGTATAGAAATATTTATAACTCGTAATAGCACTCTCTACTTTTTCTAAAGATTCAGAAAAATTTCATCATCTTGAAACTTCACCTTCCCATAAGTTTGTATTTTCACAGGTCAAAAGTCACTTGCATCACATAGATAGATGTTACCTTGGAAGGCAGAATGTTCTGTAGTAATTAGAATTTTACTCCTGATTACTAGTGCCAAATTTGGGCTGGACATATTTCACATGTGCCTTGGATAATAAGGCACATAATAATACCACAGTCTCAGTGTCAATCTCTGAATTTAGCTGGCATGCATTATGCATGTCCTGGTACAAACATATGAGTGAATTTGAATAGATGAATCACTAACTTTGTATGCAAAATACAAAGTGAAGATCTGTGCATTTACAATAAATATGCATACCAAATGTTTTTTCTTCATATCAGGTTCTCTGTATTGTGGAGTGCAGAAGGTAAAATAAAATACATAAACTAAGATTTCTTTTCCTTTCTAGAGGAAAACAGACTCTCTTTGAAGTATTTCCTATCATCAGCAAGTCTGGTAGCAACTTCTCAAATATTTAAGTCAATTTTCAAAGATAGAATAAGCAGAAGATATCTGGCCTTTAAAAGCAAAACTAAATGGCAATCTCTACAATGAAAAAGAAAATACATCGCTCAAAGCTTTCATTTATTAAGGAGTAAAGGACTGAGTTTGTTGGCAGAATTCTCTTTGCCTGCAATGACTGTTAAAGCTCTTTTATGTCCATATGATATTAAATTGGCTTCTGTAGTGGGGGCCAAATGAACAAAAGGTCTTTATAAAACAGTAGTTGAGTGATGAGTTGCAGGAGCAAGTAGAGATTTTCAACTAGTGGTGGACCCCAGAGCATGCTGAGACCCTGCTGGACTTGTACCCACTAGGGACAGTTATCCACAGTCCACAGCTGTGATCCTCAATGGCTATTAGCTATAGTGTTCATTGATTTTTTTTTCTTTGGTTATGAGAACTAGCCATATAACAATTTGGGTCAGCCACAAGTGGCTAATCCTTCATGTTCTTATCCATTTTTATGACTAGCCTGTTATCAAAAAAAAAATTACCAAAATTTTGATTTTTGTGTAGTAGCCATTCTTAAAAAACTACAGTAAACTTGAAGGTCATATTGTCTGAGTCCTTTTTGTTTGAAATATGGCTCTTGATAAATTAGGTCATTTCCCTTCCGTTCCTACTGGATGGCTTTGAACAGAAAAATGCTGGTAAGTTGTTGTAAAGTATATTGCCAGCATAGTAGGACAGCATAGTAGGACAGCACAAAGAGAGCTATGTATCCGTATAACATGAGAAAGTATGTCTCTTCACCGAATAATCAAGTCAAATCACACAGATCCCTTCTCCCAAGGAGACGGGCAAAGTGAACTAATGTGTCTGCCAGTCCAGCCACACTCTGGGGACACAAAGCAGTGAGGAACCCTGTATCTACTTCTCCTCATCTTCCTGTTCTACCTGCTTTTCCAGAGGGACTTCCCAATGCAGGGAGGTCTCAGACCTGCAACTGGGCCATATTTCTTAGAAATCCAGTGACAACATCTCACTGGAAATCTGTTTTTCCTGAGCTTGCAGGAGATCCTGGAGACTTGGCACAGAGGAATCAAGTGAATGAGAGTTTGGTGGAATCATGTTTCTAGTTTTGGCAACCAAAACTTTGCCTAAATTGAAATTCTGTTCAGAGTATAAATACCTAACCTGCCAATTAATACTAGCTACAGCCTTTGAGTCTCTATAGGACATGGCATATACACACATACAAACTACATTCTCAAGATTTAAAAAATAATATGCAATTTCTCTGTTTCCTTCAATATTATTAAACTTATGTGTAGAGCATATAGATATGGAATCTTATGTCAAAAGCAAGGTAAAGTGTTGATTTCATTTCACTCATAAAATAAGCTCACTTTTAACAGCATATAATTTATTAATTATATGTTACATCTTTCAACAGAAAAAAGAGAACAAGATATATTATGAATTTTCTCCTCATTGTAGATGATGATGTTGTTGTTGTTGTTAAGTACCATCAAGTCAGGTCCAACTCGTAGCAACCCTGTGTGCCATAGGCACTATGCCATGCCTGACACTGTGTCAATGCTTCTCTGCTATTCATAGGGTTGTTAGTGGCTGATTGCTTTGAGAGAGGGGGCCGCCAGGTCCTTCTCCCATTTTGGTGGTGCTGGGGATCAAACCCAGGGCCTCTGAGCAATGAGCAGTACTTTACAAACTAAGCTAAACCTCACCTCTACATAGATGATACATGGTATAAAATGAAGAATGAACTTGGCTAAAACATTTTTTAAGAACATGGATAAGACAGGTGTTGTGGTGCATGCCTGTAATCTCATCAACTCAGGAGGCTGAAGCAGGAGGATTGTGAGTTTGAGGGCAGAGACCGCCTGCACAATTTAGCAAGACCCCATCTCAAAATAAAAAAAAAATAAAAACGGGGCTTTGAAGCACTCGCTAGCATGCACAAAGCCCTGGGTTCAACAACCCCCACCCCCAGTACTGCAAAAAAACAAAAACAAAAAAGAGCATTGATAATATAAAGCAAGCAAACAAAAGGCAAATGGACAGTGAGACAACACAGGCATACATATTGATTAGGACTAAGAAGTCTAATAACAGAAAATTATCAGTTTTTCAGGTGACCTCTAATGTCATTTTCCAACCTATGGGCCAATAAAGAAATATTAAAAGTCATAAATATTTTACCATGGCTTTCAAGAAGAAACAAGTCATATGCTAGAGGAAAGTATATATATATAAAATCATTATGCTCACAGCTTAGAGTCATTTAGAAAGTTATAAGTAGAACTAAAATTCCTTTGCTTCTCAATGAATGCTTTTAATTCTTATTTTCCTACTGAATGATTTTCTCTTATATGAGAAATCAAGACCTGTACTTACTTTAATCCCCCACTTAGCTTGTCTTTGTGCTCACTAAATGACATCAATGCATACTTATTGTCTATTGTTGCATTTGTCAGATTACATGAGGAATAGAGTAAAATATTATTTTGTCCAGAAGAAATTTATACTTTCTCCAGCATGTTAGTGCTTCCTTACTTTTTCTCAGATGATCAGTTTACAGAAGACCAGGGACAGACCTGTCCAAGGAGAGATAAATTCAAGCAAGCTCAAGTTTTATGTTGCCATTATATAGCTTGGTTTAGGACATCCAAGCTGCATTTCCTGCAACTCATCAATCAGAAGATCCTCTTTTGTTTCACCAAATTGCAAAAATATATAATATACAATGCATCATAAACATGACAGCTTTCAGCCTCTAGGCTTCAGAGTATAGCAAGTGTTCCTGATTTCTAAACCTTCCTTACTTTCTGATACCACTCAAACATAGCAGACCTGTTCCTCCTTTGCTAGTGATGAAAATCACCCCTCATGTCTTGTGAAATACAGCATAACTTGAGTTTCTGGCTCCCTCTCTTCAGGGTTCCCCTTTAATTCCTAAGATTCTAAACATGCAATAATGTGAATCTTATAGAATCTTAATTGGAAATTTTCCCTTTTTAGATTCTGATAAAATTTCTTCCCAATACCTTCTAAGAATTAATATTGCGAGCAGTGTCTTCGAGAGATATATAGTCAGATAAAATAGAATTTCTACCTTGCTTTAGAATAGGCATGACTAGAGGACAAGGAACAAGAAATTGAAAGATAAGAAGTGAATCCTAGGATCTAGGCCATATAACAAAACAACAACAAACAAAAACAGCAAGTGTAGAAATGAGGAATTGAGGCCCAGATTGAGCTCAGGAAGCTCTTCTCACAGGAGTGCTAGGAACCTCAAAAGAAAAGAATTAGAAGGAGAAAAGTTTATTATCATTGTGAAACACTAGAATTCTTAAATTTTCATAGTTGAAATTTTTCAAAATATGACAAATTTTATGTTGTGGACACAGCTTATTTTAATGGAGTAGGTTTTAAAAAAATTATTATAACAATTATGTATTTTTAAAACCAGAAGAGCTTTGAAAGTTTTCACCATAAAGAAATGCTAAATGACCCATAGATAGGTTTAACCTCATTTAAACATTACATAATGATGTATACATATATGAAGACATCACATCCCCATGAATAGGTAGAATTGTTTTAGCATATCAATTAATTTTTAAAACTTATTTTAAAAATAATTATCACAGAGAGTAATATGTTAACTTTCATATAATAAAAATAATTATTTAACCATAATATTATAATAATGATAACTGAGTGATTTCCTTGAATGTCATAGTGGTGGTACAACCGTTTAATCTAATTTATTTTATTTTTGCATGAAATTTAATATCTACCAGTATGGATTATGGTCGTTGTTAGTTGCCATTGAGTCGGGTCCAACTCACAGCAACCTTCACAGGGTTTTCAATAGTTGATTATTTTGGAAATGCTTCAGGAGTGGGTTGCTATGTCCTTTTCCCCTTATCGACTAAGTACTATTTTATATTATAAGGAACTGAGGATCAGATGGCTTAATTAATTGGCTCATATTCACTAACTCAGTACTGAGTAGAGTCAGACTTAAAACTTAGGTCATTTTTATTTTTGAAAATTTTTATTGAAATATGCATTATATGCTCTAACATGCACAAATAGGCTCATTACTTATTGTTTTAAATAAATGAACCCATGCATATAATCAACATCCAGGTTAACAAAATATTGCCAGCAACCTCAATTCCCCTCCAGTTTGAGAATCCCTCTCTTCACAGTCTGCCCTGTCCTGGTAGATCTGGATTCCTGTGGATCTGGAGTGGTATGTGACTAGTCCTAGGCTACAATGCCACAGACTATTACAATGCTAGCCTGTAGCCATAGCCCCCTGGTGTCCGATCTCATCAGATCTTGGAAACTAAACTGGGTCCAGCCTGGTTAATCCTTGGATGGGAGATAACCTGGGAATACTGGGTGTTGTAGGCTTGGGAAAAGGACCTGGCAGCCCACTTCCAAAAAACAATCAGCCATGGAAAACCCTATGAGTGGCAGAGATTCACTGACAATAGTGCTGAGCACAGCACAGTGTTGAGTAATGTTTTGTCTGTTATACATGCAGTCTCTATGAGTCAGATCCCACTCATCAGCACCTAACAAGATTGTAGTGCTTACAGTGGTTTAGTTATTTATCTTGAACAAATGTTTCTACACCTTTTCCATGCATTTGGGCAATTTCCAAAAGTTTTTTAAGATTTTGTCATTGTTTGGGGGGAAAAAGTTTTATAGAGCTCTTCACTGATATATTCTGGAAGGTCCAACCCTAAATACTTAAGGTTAGTAAATCTTGAAGATGCTCATATTTTTTCAATGTCACTTCATTACAGAGAATAATTACTGATTCTAGGAAATCATAGAGCCCCCGGGGTTCTTTACTCTGTCTTTATCTTCCATTTCAAATGGCTATCATTGAATCCTTTGTTATTTCAAAGTATAAAGACTTCATTTCATTGGCACTTATGGGAAATTAGTTTTCCCAACATGTGGGAAATTGGATGCCTGAAGCTAAATCCAACACTAGAGAAATTAGGGCCTAGAGATAGAGACCCAGGAACCAAGACAACACACACTATTTGGGATTGGATTAAGTCACATGTAAGCTAGGCTTAACCCTGGACTTTATGGATAAATTAGCTGGTAAATTCCTTTGCTATGTTTGCTAGAATGAGCTGTATGAGCTGGGCTCTATGACTTGCAATTAGCAAAAAGAACCCCTCATATTATATATGATATGGTAATATGATATATATATATACATATATATATACACACACACACACATATATATGTTCCTAAAGTATCATGCCATTGTCTTTAATTTCACTTATCATAGTTTTATTATTGTATTTATATCTATCTTAGTTGTTTTCTTTTGCAAAATACAAAAAGGAAAAGTTTTTTGTTCAACAGTTTTATTTCTATAAGCTATTCATTTTTCTGTCCCCTTTCCAATAATGCTTGCCTAATCTATTGAATGGCCACCAATGTGTATATTCTGACACAGTGTCCTATGGAATCTTGAAGGAACTTAGGCAAATTTTCCTTCTTATTCTTTAAAACTGAAGGTGAAACATGTGACCTAGAATTGGCCAACCAGATGTTTATACTGTCCTTTTTCAATCTCTTGTATTGACATGCAATTGGTATCTATTTTACAGCAATAGCAATGACATTCCTCAGGTACTATAATGTCACCCTCGCCAAAACTTAATTGTTTCTATGATAACTCTTGGGCAGTCTTAGTTCTGATTATCATTCAATTCCAGTCCTGCTTCTTCATGCCTGCTTATTCTGTTTTCCCTTTCTGTACATCTAGCAAATTTCCATTCTGTCTGAGAGAGCTGAAGTTTGTTAGTGTTGCCTGCTTGAAAACACCTAACTGGTATATCAGAGAAACTTCTATGATCAGCATAGAATGTTGTTGTTAGGCACCATCAAGTGGGGTCCAACTCAAAGTGACCCTCACAGGGTTTTCAATGGCTGATTGTTTCCAGATAGCTTCAAGAGTGGATTTCCACATCCTACTCCCATATTTGCAGTACTGGGGATTGAACCCAGGTCCTCAGAGAGAGCAGACCAGCACTCTACCCACTGAGCTAAACCCCAGCCTCAACACAGAATAGGTAGTCAATAAATAATTACTGAAAAAATGAGTTTTGATAAAGATAAAAGATAGATTTGGGGATGAGAATATGTTTCTATTTGCTTGATCATTTTCTTTGCACTGAATTTAGTTCCATAAATATGTATGAAAAGACACTATAATAAGCTCTCTCAAATACACAGACATGAGTAAAACACAGTGATTTATTTCAAAATACTTATAATTAATGACTTCTAAGGGTGAAATTAAAAAGATGGAAGATAAAGCAATTAATAGTTAATTTCTCTAGAATTCTACTTTAGCTAGAATTGTTAATCATCAAAGTATTATACCTGCAAATGTCACTCACTGAAAATATATACTGAGTATCTCCTGAAGGCTAGGTGCATGCCAGGTACTGGAAAAACAGCATCATACAAATCAGGCAAAGTCATACCCTAGTAAATCTTATATTCTGACAATTCCCTTATTTGCCTAGAACAAAATTTAAATATACAAAAGATATACTATTATATTCAAAATTATGAAAACCACTTTAATATCAAATGACAAACCTGGGAAAACATTTGCAGCAAATTTGACTCATAAAAATGAACACTTTTAAAATATAGAACTCATAAAGATGTATAAGTGCTAATTCTCAAATTACTATTGCTCATGAACAATTCACTGGACTACAAATTACTACGAGTACTTGATGTCTCCTTGTTGTTGTTATTGTTAGGTGCCATCAAGTCAGTGTGCAACTCCTAGAGACCCTACATACAAACAGGCAAAACACGGTTGCTGAGCTTCTCTGCTATTCACAGGGTTTTCAATGGCCGATTGATTTTTGGAAGTGGGTTGCAGGGACCTTCTCCCAAGCCCATAGCACCTGGTGTTCCCAGAGAGTCTCCCATCCAAGTACTAACCAGGCCCCACCCTGCTTAGCTTTTGAGATCTGATGGGATCCAACACCACAGTGGTATGGCTGCAGGCTGATACCTCCTTAGTAATCACATAAACACAGCAAAAAAAGTGGCTAATTTTACTTGCCTAATTTGCAAAAACTTTTAAGAAATATTAAATATTAATTTGGGAGAAGGACGTGGCAACCCACTCCCAAAAAACAATCAGCCATTGAAAACACTCTGAATAGCACAGAAGCACTGACAATAGTGTTTTTTCTGTTGTACATTGGGTCACTATTAGATACCTACTCAATGGCATTTAACAACAACAACAATTTGAAAAACTTTTAAGTTGTATGTTAGATATTAATGATTGTGTACTCAGATTAACACTGTGTTGGTAAGTACTTTGGAAACATTTTTCTATGCAATATATAGAATATTTTTCCTAGCCAGGTACTATGGCATAAGCCTGTAAGTCCTGTGACACAGGAAGTGGAGACAGGAGGATTGCAAGTTAGAGTCCAGAGGCAGACTCCGTAACTTCTTGTTCTTGTTAGGTGCCATTGAGTTGGTATCCAACTCATAGTGACCCTCATAGGGTTTTCCATGGCTGACTGTTTCAGGATTGCCTTGGGAGTGGATTGCCAGGTCCTTCTCCCATTTTTTATGGTGCTGGGAATCCAACTCCGGATCTCAGAGACTGCAGCACAGGGCTCTACCAGCTGAGCTAAATCCCCCAAAAGGGGTGGGAGAGAAGAGAAATTCCTTGGTAGGAGCTTCAACAGATTAATCTCACAGCACATAAATAAGCTTATGAGACTTTAAAAAGGACATGGAGACAATAAAATCCTAATTTTTCAAGATAAAAAATTAAAAGGGGTTAGGGGTGCAGCTCAGAGATAGAACACTTGCAAAGTGTGCATGAGGCCCTGGGTTCAGCTTCCCAGTACTGCAAAAATAAATAAATTAATAAAATAAAATAAAATTTAAAAAGCTCTTTCCAAATACTATAAAAGTAATGTAGGTTTCTAGTCTCTTTTTATTTGAATCTAAATTAAAGAGGGTACAAAATTATTCAAAATTAAAAAGAACAAAATCTAGTCACATGAAACAATACCAGTTCAATGTCATGAAAATACTACCTTTCACTTAACCTTATTTTGGAAAAACTAAAGTCATTAATTCAGTCCTGTTAACACATTTAATAGGGCATCAATACCACTGTGCATCAAGGAAAGGTTTAAGGTCTTTTTCCCCTAAAATGGTCTATTTTGAGAAATCACAGTAATGATTCTTATAACCATAAAAAATTTAAGGTTTAAAAGTCCTTAGTTCTTCCTCTTCATCTTAGAAAATGGCACTTTCCTCTCTTTTGGTGAAAATAAAAATGTTAACAAGAAACAATGTGTGCAATAATATAAAAAGTAGAAACAGTTTTTATTCATTATGTATGAAAAAGAAGATAGGAAGTGTAACCAAAGAATAAGTAAGAAACACAGGAAATATAAAGTCAGCTGCACCAGGGGTTTTTCTCACAGCATAGTGCCTTTAAGTATTCTAAACCATACTACAGTGAAGTTGTTTCTTAAAGTAAATAAAATTCTTATTCACATTAGAATTCAAAACTCAAAAAATTACTAAGCATTCTCATTGTGCCATTGAAGACTTCCATTCCTTTTTTCTTTTTCAGGATGTGATGGTTTCAGAATTCCTAAGAGTCTGGATCTTCTGTTCTAGAAGGGAGGACACAAGCATTGTGTGGAGAAGCAATGCCTCAGAGGTTGCAGCCCACTTGACCTCCAAGTGTTGTTTGTTGTGAGGTGCTGTCAAGTTACATCCACTCATAGCCACCCTGTGTGCAACAGAAAAAACACACCACGACACTGTACCATGCCCAGCACTGTGTCAGTGCTTCCCTGCTATTCATTGGATTTTCCATGGCTGATTATTTTGGGAGTGGAGTGCTGGGTCTTTCTCCTAAGCCTACAGCAGTTGGTGTTCCCAGGCAATCTCCCATCCAAGAACTAAGCAGTCTTTGCAGATATGACCAATGCCACATGGTTCAACTGTAGATGTCCTCCCAATAGTGTTCCACTATTTCCAGTGATTCTTTGTTAATCCTTTTAGCTACTCTTCTTTGATTCACGATGCAGCAGGCATTTTAAAAATATGATTATCTGGTCAACCCATTTTATAGATATGCAACCTGAAGCTCAGAAACCTTATAGACTGTATTCAAGGTGACATGAGTAACAAATGGTATAATGCAAGTTTCTCCGACTCAAAGCTCTACTCCTTCAGTGTGACTAGAAGGAAATCATTGTCAGGATTGTTTTCAGTGGCTTATTTTTGCAATGGGTTCCATTTAATTGTTGTTGTTAGGTGCCATCAAGTTGGTATCCAACTCATAGTGACCCTACGTACAACAGGCAAAACACTATCTTCAGTGCTTCTCTGCTATTCATAGGGTTTTCAATGGCTGATTGTTTTTTGGGAGTGGGCTTCCTGGTCCTTCTCCCAAGCCTACAGCACCTGGTGTTCCTAGGCAGTCTCCCATCTAAGTACTAACCAGGCCCAACCCTGCTTAGCTCCTGAGATCTAACGGGATCCTGTGCCACAGAGGTATGGCTGCAGGTTTCCATTTAATTGGTGTGCTATAAATGAACATTTATGAAAGAACATTTCATTGCAAATAAACTAGTCTGGTGCATTTTTGTGGGGTTTTTTTTCTTTTTCTTTTCCTTATTCTTTTTGTTTTGTTTTGGAAGTTGAAGACACAAATATATAAGGAGTCACAGAAATACTTCAAGGGCAGCAAATATTTAATAACGAACAAAGCAAATCTATTGCTATGTGCATACCTGGGAAAATTAATCAACTTACGTTAGTTATCAATGAGATTAAGATTGTCACAGCTTGATTTTGATATGTGTTATATATAATGTTTTTTGAAAAAAATAACTTCAAACAGAAGGAAACTGACCAATGTAAAACAGAGAAGGCAGACTTGGTTAAACTATGGTGCATCTAGTAACAGAGACTTGGCTTAGCTATTTCAATGCAAATTTAGCAAACTCTCTATACCAAAAGGCTTTTGTAATTAAAATACCAGTTACTTAAAATGCAGAGTGGCAGTTTTTAGTTTACAAATAAAACATTTTATTTTAAATGTTGATTAACAAGGCATAAGACTTGAACATAATATTGTTCTCTTTAGTTGTTTGTGTAATAAGTTTTAAGTTCAAGACTTCCTGGAAATGCAAATAAAATCTGTGAACACATTGGTAATAAACTGCTTTCTTTGATTTATAGAGCAGAACCAGGTCCTTAGACTGGAGGGTGTATTAGAATTATCAATGAATCTTGCTAATGCTGGTTCTCCCATGGGGATTGTGATCCAATAGAACTCTGAGGGCAAGGGATTTATAAGTTAACAAATACCCCTGATGATTCTGATGAAAGTGGTCCTGAAGCATACTTCCTAGAGCTCTGCTGTATAAAATGCCGACTGCCTTGTGAAATATTAACCTAAGTGGCTTTTTCCTGTTCCTGGAACCCTTGGCAGGCCTTCAATGCCTTCCTAATCTTTCCAGTGGAAGTTTCATGTAGTGGCCAAATTTTCAATTAAACACAATTCTGCTCAGATTTTAAAAACACACATCATTTGTCACAGCTGATAAACCTGCTGGTTAAATAATTTTTACCTTCTACTCTGAAGGTGCCTCTTTTAGTGATAAATTCAAATATCCCTATAAAATAGCCTCTCTACCTGTTCCGATCTGTCATTAGTGTTTAAGAGTACATGAGCCTCAGGTACCTGGGTTGAAAACAGAAAGGAGAGACAGAGGTACGAAGAGGAAATCAACTGGCTACTTAGCAGGTCAAACAAATTGGCATCCCACCAGAGGGTACCTGATTGATAACCTGTTTCTCAGATTTTTTGATTAAGGAGTTTAGTTCTGTCAGAATGGCTTAAATTCATTTCTATAACAACAACAGCAATAATCAAACAATTACAATTAAAAATAAGGTCCACAATATGTCTTAAGAATTAACAAGTGCTATGGAAGTAAGTCATTCTTCTAAGCATAACATAGACATTTACTCATTAATTTTGATTTCAAGACTACTGTGGATACAAAACAGACCTATTGCTGCAAAGGCAGTAAGTGGAGAGAACTCTTCCACAGGTTTTAGACGTTATCATGGAACATTCTTAGCTTTCTGGTTGGTGGTCTGTTAGTAATGTATTCCAAAGTGTTACCTCATAGTCACAAGGAAGTTAAGTCAGATACAGAGGCTGATAATCAATGGTCAATAAGGGGACTAAAGACAGCCCAAGATAATTTTGGGTCTGGTTCTGCAACATTCCATCTCTCCACAGTCTGGAAGTTGTAGCCAGTGAATCATTCTGCAGAATCTTTTACACAGATGTGGCTTCTTTAAAGAACTTTAGTTCATACTACTGTATTATGTCGGTAAGAATATCACACATATTTCGTAAGTAAGAGAACTAGGTCACCCAAATGGCCAAGAAACAAGTGAGTAAACTAGAGTGCAAATTTACAAATGTGCCATGAGAACTATACTAGCAAAGTGACCCAAGAGTATGCTATTTACATCTACATGGGAAATAAAATTAATTAGAGCAAGGAGAGTGAGTTAGTTAATGACATCAAGCTATGATAGCCTCAGGCATCCATGGAGATTGCTGGAGAAATGCTGACAAATTATTCATCTCAGACTCCCTTTTCTTCACACTATGGCTCTGTTTACTTCAGGAATGTTCACGTCATTGATCCACCTATTTTTCTTTCATATTAATTCCGTTGCAGTTATGTGTTTCTGACCATATTCCCCAATCACCTTGATTAGGCAGACGTTTCTCAAATCTTCAGGATACACTTAGGGAACATTTCATAGGATGAGTTCATCAGGTGGCTAATCTACATTAGTTATTGATCTTTGTTGTTGTTGTTGTTAGGTGCCGTCAAGACAGGTCCTACTCATAGCAACCCTATGTGCAACAGAGAAAAACACACCCCAGCACTGTGCCATGCTCGGCACTATGTCAGTGTTTCTCTGCAATTCATAGGGTTTTTCAGTGGCTGGTTGTTTCAGGAGTGGGCTACCATGTCCTTCTCCCATTTTTGTGGTGCTGGGTATCAAACCCAGGGCCTCAAAGAGCACAAAGCAGCACTCTACCAATTGAGCTACACCCCCGTCCCAGTTATTGATCTTTACTGGTAGGGTTCTCAGAGATGAATATTTCTATATTTAAAAGCCCCTATCTTATGCCTGTGGTTGGGGTTTAACTCAGTTGGGAGAGTGATGCTCTGGACTTTCTGAGGCCCTGGGTTCAATCCCCAGCACCACAAAAATGAGAGAAGGATGTGACAGTCCACTCCTGAAAACAATCCTGAAACAATCAGCCAATGAAAATCCTATGAGGGTTGCTATGAGTCAGACCCAACTCGAGGACACCCAACAACAACAACAAACTTATGACTATGTATTTCATACATAAGAAACTAGAACAAACAATAAGTACCCTAAGTCTTGGTGGGAAAATTGCAATCCTATTCAATCAGTTGACAAATATTGAGAGTTTACTTCATATGTGGCAATATGCTGAGTGCAGTTGCACTTACTCTGTGCCAAAAACATTCATCTCCTGTACTCGAATGTGCTGAACAATGGAAACGTGTGAAGTTTATTCAGTGATACTTTAAAAAACCAACCTAATAAACAGAAAATCTCAATCTTCTATCAAAAAGCTGTTTAAGAACACAGAGAACTATGGTATTCACACTGATTTTTTTTTTCTGATTCTTTTCATATCTTTTTATTTTTTGTTTTAGAATAGTCTCATCTTTACAACAAAGGCATAACAGTAGTACAAAGAATTCTCTTACAGCCCTTTCCCAAAGACCCCTATGGCTAACTTCTTATACCATTAAGTTAACATTTGTCTCAATGAAGGAACCAGCTCTGGTATATAATGACTACCTAAATTCTACACTTCATTTCAAAAGTGCCAGTTTTTCCTTCACGTTTTTCTCATACCAGGAGTCCATGTGTGATAACACATTACGTTTAGTCATTATGTCTTCTCTACAGCGTGACAGTTTGCCAGATCTGCCTTGCTTTTGATGACCTAGACAGTTTTGAATAGTACTGGTTAGATATTTTGTAGAGTGTCCTCAGTTTGGGTGTGTTTGATGTTTTCCTCATTTCCAACTGGGATAATAGATTTTTGAAAAGAAGATTGCAGAGGCGAAGGGCCGCGCTTATACATCATGTCGAGGGTGTGCAAGTGTCACTTGTCATCCGGTCAAGACAATGTTCACCACCTTCTCTTCAAAAGACATTCTTTGTTTTGTCCTGTAGTCTTTGGAAGCAAGTCACTAAGCATCCACCACAGTGTAGCAAGGAGGAGGGGCCATGCAGGGGCTGTCAATTTCTCTTGGATGGAGGGAGGTAATCAATCTACATAAATTATTTGGCATTCTTTTGTATATGAGATTTGCCCTTTTTTTCAAATTTATTTATTTGTTCACCTTGTATTTTTATCAGTATAGATATTTTTCATGCTTGTTTATTTTCTACTTCAGGTTATAATTCAATAGTCTGTTTTATTTTCTTGCTGGAATTGTTCTAACTTTTGTCATTAGAAGCATGTACCCATTTTCTCTTGTGTCCCTTCCACATGTCACCACCCTTTTGTTAACTGACCAGTTTTTTAGCTTCTGGAATCCCCTTGGTGTTTGTTTGTTTGTTTTGTTTTGTTTCTGTGTTGCTCCCTAATCTGGAACAAGTCCCTTTATTTGTGTTAAAACATGCAAGTTACATTCATTAACATGAATTGGCTAGGTTTATTGTATTAATGAAAATCACCACATACTGAATAGTTTTATAAAAGTAAAACAAGAAGATGAATTCATTTTAAACTTTTGTTAAGGGAGGAAAGAAACTGCAATAAAAATGCAACATCTTTCTTAAAAATGAAGCACTAAAGTTCCAGAAGGTGGAAGGAGAGAAAGGTAGACTTTCTGTGAAATATAAATGAAGTGAAGTGTGGCGTGCTGCTCCCCGGGTGAGGCCTCTGACAAGCCTGCTGGGGACAGGTCATTCTGCACAAAGCTGACTGCATCTGCAGCTTCTTTAATATGTGTCATTCAGATATAGGTCATCTTTCAGGTTATAATTGAATCCATCACCTCTGGTACATATGGGGCACAGGGTCTTCTAAAAAGACTATTTTATTGTCAGTGCCCCCTTTTGACCTTCCTTGGTCAGTATCAGAAGAAACTATAAGGACGGCCTTGATCTATTCTATCATGAGGCTCCTTAAGAAATGACTGTCACACTGGGCAAGTTCATATGCCACTACATACTAGCTGATTCACCTGACACAAGAGACTTCTTTTACTCTCTATTTTTCTTACCTATAAAACTCTTTTCGAGTTGATATGAAGATAAATGCAAAATAAATGTGAAATACCCAGCACAATTTCTGGTAAATATTTGTTGTTGTTGTTAGGTGGCATGGAGTTGGGTCCAACTCAGAGCAACCCTATGTACAACAGAACAGAATACTCCCCAACACTGTGCCTGGCAAACAATCCTTTTTATGTTTAAACTCATTATTGTAGTCACTGTGTCAATCCATCTAGTTGAGTGGTTTCCATTTATTCATTGACTAGCCACTCTCCCAAACATTATGTCATTTACCAGGGATTGGTCCCCCCTGACTACATGTCCAAAATATGCAAGACACAGTCTAGCCATCCTTGCTTCCAAGGAGCATTCTGGTTACACTTCTTCTAGGACAGATCTGTTGGTTCTTTTGGCAGTCTATGGTATATTCAATATTTGTTTCTGGCATGATAATTCAATAGCATCAATTCTTCTCCTGTCTCTCTTGTTCAATGTCCAGCTTTCACAACCATATGATGTGAATGAAAATACCATGGCATGAGTCAAGTGCATCTTCATCTTCAATATGACACCTTTACTTTCCAATACTTTAAAGAGGTCTTTGCAACAGCTTTTCCCAATGCAATGCATGTTTTGATTTCTTGACTGCTACTTCTGAGGATGCTGATTGCAGAACCAAGTAAAGAAAAATCTTTAACCACCCCAATCTTTTCTCTGTTTATCATGTAGTTGCTTACTGATCCAGTTTGTAAGAATTTTTGTTTTGTTGATATTGAAGCACAACCTATAATGAAGGCTGTGTCCTTTGATCTTCACCAGTAAATGCTTCAAATCTTCTTCAGTTTCAGCAAGTAAATTTGTGTCTTCTGCATAATGCAGGTTGTTAATGAATCTTCCTCCAATCATGATGCCACATTCTTCTTCATAAAGTCCAATTTCTCAAATTATTTGCTCAGCATAGAGATTTAAAAGGTAGAGTGAAAGGATACAGCCCTGACGCACACCTTTCTCGACTTTAAACTAGGCAATGCTTCCTTGTTTTGTTCAAATGACTTCCTTCTCGTCCGTGTACAGATTCCTCTTGAGTACAATTAACTACTCTGGTAGTCTCATTCTTCACCATGTTATCCATAATTTAGTATGATCCACACAGTCAAATGCCTTTGTATAATCAATAAAACATAGATAGACATCTTTCTGGTATTCTCTCCTTTTGGCTAATATCCATTTGATATCAACAATCATGTCCCTGGTTCCACTCCCTCTTCTGAATCCAACTTGATTTTCTGACAGTTCCTTGTTAATATATTGCTACTGTCACTTTTGAATGATCTTTAGCAAAATTTTACTTAAGTGAGATATTAATGATATTCTTCAATAATTTCCACATCCAGTTGGATCCCATTTCTTGGGAATAGGCACAAGTATGGATCTCTTTCATTCAATTGTACAGGTAGCTGTTTTCCAAATCTCTGGGCATAAATAAGTGAGCATCTCCAGTGCTGCATCTGTTGAAACATCCTGGTATTCCACCAGGTCCTGGAGCCTTGTCTTTCACCAATTCTTTCAAGGCAGCTTCCACTTTGTCCTTTAGTACCATTGGTTCCTGGTCATATGCAACCCCCTGTTAATTGTCAGTCAACATGCACTAATTACTATAAAAGAAAATAAAACCCAAGCTGTTTTTCCTGCTCTCATACTCAATACAACACAGGATACTTCTGGTTATCAAAATACATAGGAATTTCTCCCCATAAAAAAAACAACAAAACAACAACAACAACAAAAAAAAAAACAGTTCTCTAGAAAACACCAGCTGGGTATTCCATAATTTATTTCAATTCTGGCATTGCTACTTGGAGATACCATCAGATCTTGAAGCCTAAGGATTCAGTCCCACAAGTATGCTCTGTATTTCAAATGTCAATCACACCTCCAGACTGTGACCTGTGCTTCTGGCCCATCCACCATAAATCAGAATTCCCATGAACTCCTCTCAAGGTTCCACTAGCTTGCTATCATAGCTCACAAAAATTCAGGAAACATTTTGTTGACTATTTCCAATTTTTTATGAAGGACATTACAAAGTAAACAAAAGAACACCTAACAGAAGATATGCATAAAGTAGGGTATTTGGGAAAGGATAATGAGCCTCCACAATCTTTCCAGGTATCACCTAGCATGCAGCTCATGTGTTCACTAACCTGAAAGCTCTTTAAAGCCTAGTTCAGGGATTTTTTGTGTAAGCTACATCACATAGGCATAATCAATAATTAACTCAATTTCAAACTCCTTTTCTCTTCCCAGAAGATAAGACACAGAGTTGAAAACTTCCTAGCTTCTACATAGCTTGATCTTTCTGGAAATCACCCTCTTCAGACCACACCAAGAATTGTCCCATCAGAACTGAAGACGCTCCTGCTGTCCCAGAAGTTCTAAGGGATTGGTAGTTCCTTCTTAGGAACAAGGGTCAAAGACAAAATTTTGAAACAAAGGATGCACCAAGCACTCCCTATTGCTCAAGGAATTACCACTGTTTTAGAAGCTCTGTGTCAGGAACTGGGGACAGAAAACAAATATATATTTCTTATTACATCACAATGTCACCACTATCTTACAGATATCCACCTCAGAATTGGGCCTGAGCAAAACAATAATGTAAAAATGTCTACTTTATGGGCCTTAGGGTGTCTCAGTCAGGGCTGTGCAGGAGACAGATGTACACTCAGATGGTTTCACTGAAAAGACTTCACCGAAGAAATATTGAAAGTGACTAACAAAGATTATAAATTCCTTGACAGAAATCTTTCTCTTTGTATATAACCTGTTGGCTCTCCTTCTCTAGAGAGCCCTGCTTGCTACACCATCAAATTTTCTTAGAGTTTATTTTTTAACCTCAGGCATATATAGGTCTTTTTAAGGCATCTAGGGTATTTATTGATTTTTGATCCCCAGATCCAATTATCACAAATAATAGCCAAGAGACTTTCTTTTCTTAGATTTTAATTTCAAAGGATTAGTATGCATTATCTCAGTTCAAACCTTGACCACTTCATAATACTGACTAAAGATGATATTTTCATATTAACACAAACAACTAAGCATTTTCCCAAGTCTCTTAAGGGAATAAATTAAAGTTTTGAAGATAAAAGTAAGTTAAGCAAGTGCTTTAAGGGATTTATTTATTAGACTGTTAAACTATTTTTAGAATGCTATAAATTTTCTGGGATAAATATCTCTGAGATAAGAAATTGCATCAAGTGTGTTTGGAAAAAACAATTTTAGGAAAATATTATCCTTCAAAAACCATAAACTTACATTATGTTTCTGGAACAAATTCAAAATCCCTTCATATTTTGTCCTATGAAAAGCCAGATATGCAGATTGTTTTATAGTCTTCAGTGACTAAGTGCTGAAGACATCCTCTCTCTATTTTTGAATATGGAGCCTTCTTGGTCATCCAATGACACTTGGCAGAACTGAACAAATGGCTTTATCACAATCATTATCACTTACATATTTAAAATCAATCATCTATGTACTGTATTCAATGTTTGTCTCATGAAAAATACCCAATAAATATTTAGTAATGGAGGAGAAAAGGGAGGAAATGGAAAAAATATAATATTTGGCAACATTTATAAGAGTGCATACCAGCCCACATATTTGGTGGGACTGAACTGTTATATTCTTTCTCTTCATTATTCCTCTCTCTCATGGGTCTGGTTTGGGGAGGACATATTTACAAATACCTACACATACTTAGCCTGCAGCCATAGCCCTGTGGCATCCCATCCCGTCAGATCTCGGAAGCTAAGCAGGGTCGGGCCTGGTTAGTACCTGGATGGGAGACCACCTGGGAACACCAGAAGCTGTAGGCTTGGGAGAAGGACCTGGCAACCCCCTCCCAAAAATCAATCTGCCACTGAAAACCCTATGCACAGCAGAGAAGCACTGACAATAGTGTTTCCCCTGTTGTACAGAGGGTCGCTATGAGTCGGATACCGACTCCATGGCACCTAACAGCAACCTAACAACACATACTTAAATACATATTTCTTTCCTTCTCTCATGATTGGCAGTCAGTGGTCGGAACAGTTTTGGTCCATAACTGTTAGAAATACTTGTTAATTCATCACTAGTAGTTTCTACAGAGAAAAAAATGACATTCTTTAGAAGGCAGAATTAGGCAACAGTTTAAGGAGATGCTCATGTAAGATGTTTTTGTTCAAAGACATGAAAATCTGGCATCTATTATTGAGCATCTTGGTGAACCAGAGAGGCAGTGTTCATATGTATCCATCAGTTCTCAGGGGCCTTCTTGACCTTGTCTAAAAATTCCCTATTATGACTACTGATAAAACTGTGGCCTGGGTTTTCTAGCAGAGCCAGCCTCTTAATAGCAGCCTTAGCTCCAAAATTCATGATTCTCCACTTGGTCTTCTTCATTCTGTACACTCTGGTTTCTGTTCCCTCAAATAACTCTGCCTAACTAACCTTGAGAAAAGTAATTATGTCCTCACTATTGATTAGGAAGGATCCATATTTAATTATGTGTAACATGTTCCACTATCAAACTTTCAGCTTGGTGCCTAGCAAGTCTTATTGCTATATGCTATATTTGCCATTTGGTTAATGATCTTTCTTACAAGTGTTGAATTTTCCCCAGTTCCTATATTTTATGAAAAAGTCTATCATTTCTTAAGGTCACAGTTAGACCCTTTCATAAAGTGTGCCTTGAAGAATGTCCTCTAATGCAAAAAGAATCATTATTTAGCACATTGTACATGTTTTGCAGCAGCCCTGAGTGATTCATATGTGCCACTAGGTAAAATTCTAACATCACAATGCTTAAAGTTCAAATTATAGCTATAGTCAGAATCAATCACAAAATAACTGATTCTGTTAAATCATGAATACAGTCAGTTTATTCAGAAAACTGTTTCCTGCAAACTACCTTTTGTATGAAAATGCTTTCTCCATCACTTTCAAAAACTGAATTGTAATTTCAGTTTTCTTTAACTTTAGAATTTCTACATCTGAATATCATTAGTCTATTTGAATGAGTCAGTCTCTTTTAAGCTTGCTATGAACTACCCAAAATGATTTGGCTACAATTAAGACATAAAATGTTCAAATAATACAAGATGTCATGCTTTCACAGAGTTCTTATCATATGAAAAGCATGAAATAACTCCATTCTTGACAAACAAGTGACTAACAGTCATTAAATTAATATTTTTGAGTGTAACAGGTATTCAAAATGTCCAAAATACTGGATAGGGTGGGGCAATATACAATAGATTGCAATGTTTTTAGGATAATGAGCTAATCTGTGATATTTAAAATTCTGAAAGCAAATTTCAAATAAATCTAGTCTACTAAAATAAGTTATTACTTGTTGTTGTTGTTGTTAGGTGCTGTCGAGTTGGTATCCGACTCATAGCGACCCTCATAGGGTTTTCAATGGCTGACTGTTTCGGGATTGTCTTGGGAGTGGATAGCCAAGTCCTTCTCCCATTTTTGCAGTGCTGGGAATTGAACTCGGGACCTCAGAGACTGCAGTGCAGTGCTCTACCAACTGAGCTAAATCCCAGCTGCAGTTATTACTTAGGTCTAACATAAACACAAAAAAGGCAACAATTAAAATTAACATACAGCTGGGTATGGTGGTGCATGCCTGTAATCCCAGTGATTTGGGAGGCAGAGGCAGGTGGATCGCAAGTTAGAGACCAGAGGCAGTCTGTGTAATTTAGTGAGACCATGTCCAAAAAGTTAGAAAAAAAGGGGGCGGGGGGCTGGGCATGCAGCTCAGTGGTATAGCACTTGCAAAGCACGCATGCACAAAGCCCTGGGTTCAACCCCCACTACCACAAAAATAAAATTAAATTAAATTAACATATAAAACTTTAATGAAAGTTCTGTGCTTTAGCAGTGTAATGCTTATAAGAGCATATTATTACTCAGAAAAAGTTCAACATTAAACTATTAAATCCTTTGACAATGTCAATTGATGCTAATTATATGCAGAGATCCCTTGAAAATTACTTTATGTTTAAATTATTGTTAATAGATCTAGCCCTACCAGGGATTATATTTAAGTACATTTTACTTTTTCTCAGAATTATTTGTGAACTGTTGGACTACTACAAGAAAGCTGGTTAATTTAATTTATCTTGAAGAGGCAATTCTTTCACATTCCTGAGGGAGCAAATCAGATTCATTTCTATATCTCTATACAACAGAAAATAAAAATATGTCAATATATCAACCAATTTGATCAACTTAGAAAGTTAAAATGTCATGTTAGACACAAACATCTCTATGCTCATTTAATCTGTCTAACATTTGCCAAACATGTGTCTACCATACCAGATATAATGAAATTCAGACCTCAAATTTAGGGATTTCAGTGGTCAGAATCACCAAGATACCACCTAATATCATCTTCCCCTATCAGTAGGTTTCATAAAACTTTAAAGCTTAGTGAAATTATATTTTGATCCTTAGACCTCAGAAATTTCATTTTCTAATTCTCTCCCAGTGTGTTTCTATGTGTGACTTTATTGGCTTCTGGGTATATATATATATACACATATCTCTATCAAAAGTCTAAAGACTGAGAACTATGCTCAGAATGCTACCATTGTGCTGTGCTCAATGTTCCACAGTGTTGATACAATGCACAGAAACTAACCATTGAAGACTTAGACTTTTGTTTCTTCCACAAGCATCATCAATACTCTTTGTTCATTGGGAATCAAAATCCCTGACAAATGTATCCAATTTGCTGAATCTAAGCTACATGTCCTTGCCTTATATTTCATGGAGTAGAAAAGTTATCATTTGTTGTTATTTAGAAAGTTATCATTTTAGCCACTATGATTGGAGCTGAGATCCTACTCAACTATTTAGGACTCTTCAAAATATGCGGTTCTGCAGTGATAAGAACAAAAAATGTCCACTATGGATTTCCTTGTCTGCTTAAAACTCTTCAGTGTCCCCCAAGCCACATTTAAGGTTAATCTTCAACAATTTATGTATGGCCTTCAATGGTACAAATAACCTGAGCTATGCCTATGTTTTTTTTACCCTTATTTCTTACCTGACAATTTCCCCTAATCTCTTATGGTTTAATATGATTAATCATTTTCAGTTTTCTGAAGTCTCCATGATTTTTTTTTTTTTTTGACAAACTGCATTCCCAGAATGTCCATTAAACTCACCTCTGACTGTTTGCTCCTCTTTTCCACCTCTGGTTCCTCTGTATGGATTCCACTTTCAAGGATCCTTTAAATCAAGATCTGCTGCTGATAGCCTGTTCTTTTTGATGGATTAATCATTTCATACCTTGTTTTATCATTTTCATAATACACATCTGACATTTTTCATGTTTTCTGGTTCTTTATTTTATCCCCTAAAGTATAATGTGATATGTTAGTGAAATGACTTTTAATTCAACAAAGCCGAACTATCCTTTTTTCTTATTGCCTTCATTCACAAGGCCATTGTTAAGGCATCCACATTTTACATACAAAAGATCCATTCAGTTTTAACAAATATTCTTTGTCTATCTTCTATATACCAGGTCATTCCAAGCACAGAGGATAAAAAAAGAAACAAGATAAAGCACTCAGTCCTACAGAGTTTATTTTCCTATGTGGAAGAGAGTCCATATATACACAAGCAAACACCTATATGATACAATGTTAAGTAGTGGTAATGGTATGAACAAAATAAAGCATGTTAAGGGAATATAGAGTAATGCAGAGGAGAGAGGATTGTTAAAGTAAGGTGATAATGAAAGACATTCAAAGTAAATTTTATTTGGTCATAGATCAGAATAAAATGAGAAAGAAATCCACGCTGATAGCTGGGGAAAGAGATACTAGCTAGAGGTAACCATAAGTGTAAATCTCCGTAGAAAACTTTGTGTGTTTAACAGCAAAGAAGACCACTGCTGTTGAAGCAGCATAAGTAATGCCTAGGCATAGAGGATCCTGCTAAGAGAGGTAGAGGAACCTGCTGGCTGTGGCAAGGACTCTGAGTTGTATTTTAAGTATGATAGACTCTTGAGGGTTTTGAGAAGGAAAGCGTCATTTTCTGGTTAACTTCTTAAAGATCACTCAGGATACTCATGGAATCTTCATGACATGAGGCAGGGTGATCACTTCAGAGACCATTTATTATGGTCTAGGCAAAAGGTAATGCTGGCAATTTGATCTAGTGTTATTGTCAGAGTGGGTGAGAATTTGTCTGATTCAGAACACACCAGTACGTTAAGGAAAGTTCCATTGTGTTTCTAAATGGATCAACCATGAAATGTAAAGAAAGAATTGAAAGAAATATGGATGATTACTAGGCATTTTCCTTGATGAAGTGAGGATACCATTATTCAGGGTGAATAAGACTAAGGTAGAGGTATGTCTGACTCATGCCATGGTATTTTCAGTGGCATCATATGGTTGTGAAAGCTGGACATTGAACAAGAGAGACAGAAAAAGAATCGATGCTTTTGAATTGTGGTGCTGGAGACGTCTATTGAATATACCACGGACTGCCAAAAGAACCAACAGATCTGTCCTAGAAGAAGTACAACCAGAGTGCTCCTTGGAAGCAAAAATGGCCAAACTGCGTCTTACATATTTCGGACATGTAGTCAGGAGAGAACAATCCCTGGAGAAGGACATCATGTTTGGAAGAGTGGCAGGTCAAC
>VMDO01025248.1:8953-28612 GCA_007922755.1 Pedetes capensis
CAGGGGGAGGCAGAGGGAGAAGAAGAAGAGGAAGAACAAGGAGAGGGAGGAGGAGGCAGGAGGAGGAGGAAGAAGGAAGCAGCAGCAGCTACTGCTTCCCGCTAACCAGCCCTGTCCTGGAGACATCCATCTACTCCATTGCAGGCACAGAGAAAGCCCTCGATTAATTGGTTTTCTCCAAACATTCACTCACCCAAAGGTCCAAGAGACGAAATGCCTCAGAGCACGGCCGAGCCCCTGAGGGCAGTTCCAAAGCACTCATTGGACCCCGTACCTCTAATTCTATACAGATGCCCCTTGCAGCCACATGGCACTCCCAGGCATGTCCCATGCACCTCAAGACTCCCCTGGTCCTCTAGCTGCAGGCACTTAAACTCAAGTGTCTAGAATTCATCATTGCCACTGCCTGGGACACCTGCTGTCTCTCCTTCCGTCCCCACCTCGGTGATCCAGATTCTTTCTGTTGCTTAAGCCAAGACCCCAGGAGACGTCTTGCACATCTAGGCAGAGAAGCCACAAAACTTATCCAACCTGTTGCCCTCCCAGGCGTGACGGAGCCCTTACAGTTGTTGCTGTGCTACAACAGGGAATGTTCTGGACAAAGGAGCACCTGCGATGACTGCCTCTTTCTCTTGCCGCTTCCTTCTTCTTTCCCTGCTGGTCGCTCCACCACCAAGTTGGGCCAGTTCCATCTGCTGCCCCCCACATTGCCACTGCCTCTTGTTTAGATTATGGTAAAGGCTCCCAAACATTTTCCTTCTTGCCATATTCCTGAGTTTCCAGTCTATTTTCCTTTTCATAGGGAGATCTTTCTACAACATCTATTTAATCATCTCATCTCTAAGCTTAAGACCTCTTTAGTAAGCCGGGTGCTGTGGCACACGCCTGTCATCCCAGTGGCTCAGGAGGCAGAGGCAGGAGGATCACAAGTTCGAAACCAGAGGCAGGCTGCATAATTTAGCAAGTAAAAAAATGGGCTGGAGGTGGCAGCTCAGTGGACCAGCACTTGCAAAGCATGCAAATGTGAGGCGCTGGGTTCAAGCCCCAGTACAAAAAAAAAAAAAAAAAAAAAGAACTCTTCAGTAGTCTCGCTTTTTTTTTTTTAGAGTAAACTTCAAAGTTCCCAATGTGGTCCCCATTTACCACTTTAGCATCATTTCTCATTACTCTTATTTCATTTTACCCTGGGAATGATGCTGCAGCCAGACTGAGGTCCTTGAAGTTCTCTGCAAATGCTGTAACTTCTCATCTCGTAGCTTTTGCACATTCTCTGCCCAGTACCTGAGCTGCTTCTCTTCTACTCCTATCTTTCACGTGGTGAACGCTTCATTATTCTTCAGACCCGGCCCCATATTTCCCTCAAGGCTAACTCAGCCTCCACCAGCAACTGAAATGACCTGTTATTGTTGTTAAGTGCTGTGGAGTCAGGTCCGAAGCGTAGCGGTCCTATATACAACAGAATGAAACACTACCTGACACTGTGCCATACCTGCCACTATTGTCAGTGCTTCTCTATTGTTCATAGGGTTTTCAACCATGTCACTTCTTTGACTAAACAATTCAGTAATTTCTGATGTCTTAGAGAATAAATTCCAAGCTTTTTAGTTGTTGTTGTTGTTAGGTGCTCTTGAGTTGGGTCCGACTCATAGTGACCCTCATAGGGTTTTCAGTGTCTGATTGTTTCAGGATTGTTTTGGGAGTAGATTGCCACATCCCTCTCCCATTTTTGCAGTGCTGGAGATCAACCCTGAGTCCTCAAGAGTACGAAGCAGCACTCTACCAACTGAGCTAAACCCCAGCCCCTCATCAGATCACTTTACCAAAATGTACCCAAATGATCTGTTCATCTGCCACCTTATTCATGGAATTGTGTGATCTTCAGAGGCAGAAATGGTTACATTCATGCTTGCCAGGTACACTTCCTGACACATGGTAGGCATTCAACTAATGTTTGTTAAGCTGAACAAATATGACGCTTCATTTTGGCTTTGCTCAACTCTTAGCCAATATTCTGCAGGCAAGTCTCAAACTCATGAAAGCCAGTTTCATGAATCACTTCTAAAATTGCCCTTTTTGTTTCTGCTGTGTTGAAGAAGATAAAAGTGCTACTGTACTGTTTTTTCTATTATTTCTGATGATTCCAGACATCTGAAAATGTTATGGGCCAAATGACTTAGAGCATCTTAAAAGTCATGGATGGAAATGAAACATTTAACTTGGCTAGCTTTTCTTACTAAGCTCCGTAAAGCTCATTGTGTACTCTTCGGAAAGCATCAATAAAGTCCTTTATTGTGCACAGATTGCAGGAAAGATCAGCAACACTTCAACCTCCCTCTTCCATCTACCCATCCATATATCCATACATCTGTTGATCTATCCATCTATCCATCTATCCATCCATCTTCTATTCATTCATCAGTTAACATCAACTAAGCTTAAACTCTATGACCAGACCGGTGTTTGTACACAACTCTTATAGATTACAAGTATTTCTTATAAAATTTTCATCATTAAAAGTAGAAATAGAGGAGAATATAATATGGATGTCTAATTTCTTCATAACACAATCGTTATTGACATTTTATGTAACCACAGACATTGTTATCAGAGTTCATGCTAGTTATGCTGCATTTGGTGGAGAAGCTACCTTTTTGAGAGAGCAGAATATTTTTAATTGTTTTGAGAAAGCAAATATGAGCAAGTAGATAGAAGCTCTGGGAATTTAATGAAGCTAGATCCTTGGGACCTACTGAACAAATGAAAAGAAACGATCATATGGTTCTAAGTTAAACAGTGAATTCCCCACTGCTCACTTGGCAAATTGTAATCATTGCCAGTGCCAAGTGTGCTAATGACATTGATAAATCCAACCCCCAAAATCAAATTTAATTGACTTGGAATAATTGCAGAGAATCCCAGTCATACGGTAAAAGGGAAAATGCTTACAGTGGGCTCTTTCTGTAGATGCACATTGTCAGGAGCAACACATCAAACAACCTTCCTTCTAAGAGAATCACACAAGAACAATTCTACCATCCTAGTGTGGGGTGGTCAGCTTGCTCAAAGTCTGATCTCTTTTGAATTAAAAAGAAAAAAAGAAGCCTGTGTGGTGGCCTGTAATCCCAGCAGCTGAGGAGGCAGCGGCAGGAGGATTGTGAGTTCAAGGTCAGAGGCAGCCTGTGCAACTTACGAAGACCCTCACTCAAAATAAAAAATTTTAAAAAAATAGACTGGGAGTGCAGCCCAGTGGTAGAGCACTCGCAAAGTATGTGCAAGGCTCTGAGTTTAACCCTCAAGTACCACATTAAAAAAAAAAAAAGCAGAAATCATCAGGCCCACATATATCATTTTCTGCACACTTGTAGAGCTCCACTTGCCAAACAAGGCAGGTACCAGCGACGCACCCTATTGTTAGATGCCATGGAGCTGAGTCCAACTACTAGCGACTCCTATATATGACAGAGGGCTGGGATTTAGCTCAGTTGGTAGAGTGCTGCGCTGCAGTCTCTGAGGTCCCAAGTTCAATTCCCAGCACCACAAAAATGGGAGAAGGGCCTGGCAATCTATTGAAAACCCTATGAGGGTCGCTATGAGTCGGATACCAACTCAACGGCACCTAACAACAACAATATATATGACAGAAGTAAACACTCCCCAGCACTGTGCCATGCCAGGCACTACGTCAGTGCTTCTCTGCTATTCATAGGGTTTTCGATGGCTGATTGTTTTGGGAGTGGGCTGCCAGGTCCTTCTCTCTAGCCTATAGCACTCAGTATTCCCAGGTGGTCTCCCATCCAAGGACTAACCAGGCCCAACCATGCAGACGAGATTGGTGGATAGGGTAGGGATGTAGATGCAGTACTCCTTAAAGCCAGGAAATCTCAAGGGCAATAAAGAGATCAGAGAAAATCTGTGATGATCAAGATGATCAAGAAACAATCGCATGGTTTTATAAGACCTCTTTTTCAGGAGCCTCAAGCATGTTAACCTTCTTCAGAGCCAGGTTAATTTCATGAAGTTTCAACAAGCAAAGGTTTTATTGTTATGTTGCATAGTCTCTTTCTATGGGGATTATTAGAAAGTTGGAGGAATCTAGGGCAATTCCAAACTTGCCTACCTTCCTTTGACTGTTTCTGGGTTCTTCCGCCCTAATCCTATATTGAATTGATACAAACTTACCTGACTGTGAGTTGCCGATGACATTATCCCAGAGGAGCTGTCTTCTCTCTGTGTTCCAAAACCACTGCAGCATTCCTTTGAGAATGGACAAGCGGCACATAACCGAGTATGCTGCCCCCGCCATGCTCTCTGGAAAGCAGCAGCCCACTGACTCTGCAGCAATATCTGATGTAAATCTTGCCCTTGGGGTCCTTGATAGCTATGTCTCACCTTGAACTCTGAAGAGGCTGGAAAGTAGAACCTCCTCTGTGTGTGGAGGAGCAGCCTTCAAGGCTTCTGGTCTTTCACATTGTCTGACAGGTCCTTCTTCCTCAACAGGAGTTATTCACTGTTTTGCAGAGCCCCCAGGCCCTTCTCATTAGCTAAAGAATGTAAACACTGTTGTTTTGTTCTCTGATCTATTGATTGTTCTCCCTCACCTTGAGTTTAGGGCTGGGATTTAGCTCAGTTGGTAGAGTGCTGCGCTGCAGTCTCTGAGGTCCAGAGTTCAATTCCCAGCACCGCAAAAATGGGAGAAGGACCTGGCAATCCACTCCCAAGGCAATCCCGAAGGAGTTGGCCATTGAAAACCCTGTGAGGGTCGCTATGAGTCGGATACTGACTCAACGGCACCTAATAACAACACCACCTTGAGTTCTGTTCTGGTAGTTACTTATTCTGCCTGCAGCAGTAGCCCTGTGGCATCCAATCCCAGCAGGGCTTGGTTAGTACATGGATAGGGGATGGCCTGGGAACACTAGGTGCTGTAGGCTTGGGAGAAGGACCTGGCAACCCAGTCCCAAGACATAATTCGCCATTGAAAACCCTATGAACAGACAATAGTGTTTCACCTGTTGTACAAAGGGTCGCTATGAGTCAGACACCAACTCTGTCATGCCACCTAGAAGTCGGTCATCTGCCTGGAGGTAGTCATCTACAAGGGGATGGACTTCTGGGGCAGGGAGCCATTGGGAACCTCTGAGAGTCCATGAAAATCAGGCCAGCCTCTCCCAGGGCTGACAGGAACCTCCAGCAGCCTTTTAGGCAAAGGTGTATTTTAGGACAATGGCACTGAATATTTAAAAGTTAAAATCCTCTCTTTATCTCTCTCTCTCTCTCTCTCTCTCTCTCTCTCTCTCTCACACACACACACACACAGTACACACACACAGAGACACATAGAACACAGCTGGTTTTCCTGTCTGATTGTCCCTCTCTGTGTCCTTCTTTCCCTGTGACTTTCCTCCCACCCATCTCTCTCACCCTCGATTCCATCTCTCTGTCTCTCTTTATCCATCTACCTCTCCACCCGTCTTCTTGCTTTCCCTAGCATATCCTTGTCACTGGAGGTTTGCCTGGAACACAGACGGGCAGATCTGGAGCATAGGTCTAGGAATTTGGCACCTGAACCCTGATTCTTACAACCAGTGTATAAATGAATTTATACCTGACATCGAAGTTACAGTAGAGTATGTTGTTGTTGTTGGGTGCCAGTGAGTTGGATCCAATGTGTGGTGACCCTATGTACAACAGAACAACAGAATGAAATGCTGCCCAACACTGTGCTATGCACACGATCTTTTTATGTTTGAGCCCATTGTTGTAGCCACTATGTTTCTTCTCATTTGAATCATATCACATTAGCATGTCAGCTGGTTTAGGGGTACTGTACCCTAACATTACCACCTGCCCTAAGGAGTTCCCTTTCTCAGGACCTCCACTCAGGGGAGATGCCGGGTTGTTTTCTTGGTTGCCAAAAAGAATTTCAGGGCGAAACAGACAAAGGGACCAAAACAGACAAAACCATTTTTGAAAGAAATAAAGTGAACCAAGTCGGAAGGCCTATAGTACATGACTGAAAGAGTCACTGGAAAGCTCTCTAATCCAGACAGCATGATACTGGTGTCAGGATATACAAATAGTGGAGTACAGTAGAGTTTCGTCATAAATATACACACATATGTTGAACTGATTTTCTTGAAATGTACGAAAAGAATTCCACAGCAAAGGAGGTTTTTCTTTTCTTTCAATAAAATAGTTCTGGAAAAACAGAACAAATACACAGGGGAAAGTGAACTTTCAGCCGAACTTCATGCCTCACAAAAATTAATTTGAAATGAATCATAGATCTATCCTTAAGAGACGAAGCCATAAAAACTCTAAAAGAAAACCCAGAAAAATATCTTTGTGACCTTGGCATAGGCAAACATTTCTTAGAAAGGATTTAAAAACACTAACTCTAACAGAAAAATAAATAAGTTGAGCTTTATAAAAAACAGAAACAGAATCAGCAAGCCACACATTAGGATAAAATATTTCCAGTGCGTGTATTTGACAGCCAAGGTATGTGGAGTATATAAATCACAGACAGTGTTGAGCTATCAGACCCACAGGTTTGGTGAGAGCATAGTAAATTTAGGTGAAATAGGTACTTTTGGCAATCTGTGGCGCTCTACTTCAGTTCTAGGGTCCCAGTAAGAGTTTTCTAAGCAGGAGTCATCTTTCCCAGATCCAGACAACTCAGAACAGGATTGCAACATGCTCTTGGGCCCATTTAATCACCAAAATATGGTTACTAAAATCTTCCCAGAGAACTTTTGTAAGCCAACTTGTAATGCTGTATTTTCATGCAATATTCAGTTTAGCCAAAGCCTTTGATTTTGCAACTACAGAAACCCCTGGAGGATGTGGGAAAGTGTTCCAAAAGGTTTTTGAAAATCCTCTGTGTGGGTGGGTAATCAGGGCTGTAGTTATTTTAATTCAATCAAGGATAATTACAGAAAGTTATCAGAGTCGAGGGGTCTCAGAAGGAAACAGTTATCCACTCTCTTTTCTCTGGGAGTCATTCTTTAGAGAAGTGGTTGGAGAGTCTAGTTAGAGAGTTTATGTGATTGTTGGAATTTTTGCCTTCCCATCTACAATTTTATGAGGTGAAAGTAAAATGCACTATGGTGAGCTAAGAGGATTATTTTAATGCTATAAATGAACAGTTTAGCTAATCAAGCACTGTGCACTGGTAGAAGAGTTTCAATTCTAAAGTCTCCATCAAAGTACGGGAAAGCTACATAGGGTCCCTATGAGTCAGACTCAACTCCATGGCACCTAACAACAAGAAGTGCCTCTCAGATTATAAGCAAAAGAGTGTGCCCCATCGCCTGACTCCTCCCCTATTATAGCATATCATTAAAGCAGTATTTGCATGCTGTAAAGATTTTGCAAAGCTTTAAAAATTCCTTGCTTTATTTTTAAAGCATAACAAAATCAGAAGGAAAAACTTACCTATAATTCCTTTATAATTCCTTTTTTTTTCTTTGCATTTCTTAGGGGTTGAACCCAGGGCCTCACACATACTTTGCACGTCAGCCCATTTTTTATTTTTTTATTTTGAGACAGCGTCTTGCTAAATTACTCAGGCTGCCTCTAACCAGGAGCCTCCAACCCTCCTTCCTAGGCCTACAGAGCTGCTCAGATTACAGTTGTGCCCCCTGTGCCTGATTCTTCATGATTCCATTTCCAGATTTTCTTGATCATACCATCAGAGTTTAGGCTGGGGTTTAGCTCAGTTTTTAGAGAGCTTGCTCTGCACTCTGAGGCCCTGGGTTGATCCCCAGCACTGCAAAATGGGAGAAAAACCTGGCAGCCCACTCCCCAAACAATCAGCCACGGAAAACCCTGTGGGTAACAGAGAAGCACTGTCAGATATAGTGCCTCTGTCTTTCTGTTGTACATAGGGTTGCTATGAGTTAGACTCGGCTTCACAGCACCTAACAACAACAACAATCATTATCGTTTAGATTATTCCCTCTTTTGCTTTTTTCTCTTAATATTGTACATAAGAATGTCTCTATCTTTAAAATTCTCCACAAACTATTTTTTAAAAATATTTCCCTATTGGTGGATATTAAAGTTGTTTTCAATTTTTCATGCAATAATGAATAGTGCTATAATGAACATTTCTGCATTAATATTTTATCTATTTGAAGATATATTTTTAGAATTCTACTCAGAAGTTATGTTATTCTGTCCATGGATAGGAAAATATTTAAGGATCTCCACCAGATAGCTTTCCAAAACCATCCTACCAATTTACCCTTTTGAATACCCTGAGCTTGTGTTTCCCACTGTCTCTGCGATAGCAGTTGGCATTCTTGGTTTAGAAGCTTTGTACATTTAATGGGCCTGCAGCTGTACCACTGTGGAGTCAGATCTCCGAAGCTAAACAGAGTCGGGCCTGGTTAGTACCTGAATGGGAGACTACCTAACAACACCAGGTGCTGTAGGATTGGGAGAAGGACCTGGCAACCCACTCCCCACAAAAAATCCGCCATTGAAAACCCTATGAATAGCAGAGAAGCACTGACAATGGTGTTTCACCTCTTGTATGTAGGGTTGATATGAGTTGGATACCGACTCAACAGCACCTAACAACAACAACATTTAACAGGGGAAAAATATTCTCTCTTTGGATCTCTTCTTTAGAAAATAGTAACTTTAGTTATTGAAGAAATGTATAAAAAAAAAAAGAAAGAAAAGCTCTCCTTCGCCGTCATGTTCTTCCTTTCCCTGCGTTCTTGTGCTTGCCTGACTTTTCTGTCTGTCAAAAGCATCTATATTGCCTGGAGGAGAAGGTGAATTGTGAAAGCAGAATTTAGAAAGCAGGAAAGTCAATGTTGAATGTTTCTTTAAAACACACACGCGCGCGTGCACACACACACACACACACACACACACAGAGAGAGAGAGAGAGAGAGACAGAGAGAGAGAATACAAACCTTAAACAGGATTTCGAATATCTACAGAGAAGTCCTGAAGGGATCAGAGAACAGAGTGCAGGCCATAAGAACAGAAGTATAAAGAGGAAAAAGGAAAACAGGGTGTCGCCTCCCTACCCTACATGGAAGCAGAAGCCCTTTGGGCTGAGGGGCAGGGGTGTGATGGGGGCAAGGATGGTCTTGACGCTAGAGGAGGTGGTGGAGGGAATGAGAGGTTTGGCCTGGCAGGAGAAATACAGAGCAGCGGGGTCAGCACCGGGAGGGTTGGTAACTATTGTGAACTGTACTATTGTGTACTATTGTGAACTATTGTGAACTACTGTGAACAGGGATTCGCGGGGAAGCCCAACCAGTGCCCACATACCATTTCTTAACATTCTAGGGCACAGCCCACACCACCCAAAAAAGGAAGCAATGCCTGTCCCGCATCCTTGACTGCTTTTATTATTGTTCGATTGTTTGCTTCTTGCCTACCCAAAATGCATGGGAAGTCATTGCCCCTTCTGAGCAAGAGCTCAGGGGACTGAGAAGATCTTCTCCCAGCAGAGGGTGATGGGGCTCTGGTATGCAGGGATAAAGTGTGAGGATGGAGGGGACAAACCAGACACTAAGACTTGAGTGAAACTGGGCAGTGGAGAAAAACACTCCTATCACATACTACATGGTATAATTATGATGACTTCCTTATTTTTCCCATCCCTTGCCATACTGTAACCTTACAGGGGCAGAGACCATGTGGGTCTTGGTCAAAATTAAGCCCAAAGCCTAGTGCTGTGCTCAGCACATTTTAAGTATATTGACTGGCTAAACTAATGGCTTAATAAAGAATGAGTAATTTAAAGACATTGATTTTAGTGGTTCCTTTAAAAAAATAAAATGGCAAGACCTTTCTTAAGTCACTCTGTTAGTCCATTTTTTTTGTTTGTTTGTTTGGTTGGTTCGTTTTTTTTTTGGTCACTGTGAACAATGCTTGAGAGAAATTATTTAAAAGGAAGAATGATTCATGAGGGCGCACGGTTTCAGAGGTTCCAGTCTAGAGTCAGCTGAACCCATTGCTTCAGGCCTGCGAGAAGGCGGAACATCATGGTGGTGGGAATGTGTGGCAGAGGCTGCTCACCTCCTGGCCGCCAGAAGGCAGAGAGCATGCGAGAGTGAAGGCCTGAGCCAGCAGGCTCCCTACTTTTGTTTCACCCCAACCTATTGAGTGGTGCCACTCACATTCAGGGAAGTTCTTCCCCTTTGGTTAATACTCTCTGGAAACACCCATAGAGACATGCTCAGAGGTGAGCCTTACAAATCCCCTAGCCAGCTCTTTTTGTTTGTTTGTTTGTTTGTTTTATTTTGTTTTTTGTGGTACTGGGGGTTGAACCCAGGGGCTTGCGCTTGCATGCTCTGCAAGTGCTGGATCACTGAGCTGCACCTCCAGCCCATTTTTTTACTTTTTGAGACAGGGTCTTGCTAAGTTATGCAGACTGCCTCTGGTCTCGAACTTGCGATCCTCCTGCCTCCGCCTCCCCAAGCCGCTGGGATTACAGGCATGCAACACCCCGCCCGACCCCCTAGCCAGCTCTTGATCCAATCAAGTCAACAATCAAGATTAATCATCACAGTACGTGGGGCCTAACACTAAAAAATTCAGTCAAGAAACTGAAGTATTAATAATTTTAAAGTAATTTTACAGTTTCCTGTCTGTGGTTAAGACTGTCCCACCTTTGGAGACCGTTTGTAGACACTTTGTCTTCATCATCTGGAATGCCACATACTATTTTGCTATTTCAAATGGCGGAGTCATTGATGGCATGACATCTGAAAAGTGAGCTCGAGCACCCAGCAGGGCGCACAAACTCCATTTCTTCCATCTGCAAGGAATAGCGGGACTCACAGAATAATGTTATATTTCACTTTTTTCTTTTGCTCATTTTTAAATCATGGTGGTTTTTTTATTTTGGGGGGTGGGGAGTATTGCCATGGAGTTGTGTGGATTCCCTTGACTTTTTAGATACTAATCTCTTATCAGATATAAGACTTGCAAATATCTTCACCCATTCTGTAGGACTCCTGTTAACTTGTTGATTGCTGTGCAGAAGCTTTTTCAGTTTGATGTAGTCTCGTGTTTTTTATTTTTGCTTTTGTCATCTGTACTTTTGGCATTATAAACAACAACAAAATCATTGCTTAGACCAATGTCAAAAAGCCTTTCCCTATGTATTCTTCTAGGAGTTTTATAGTTTCAGGTCTTACATTTAAGTCCATAATCCATTTCAAGCTAATTTTTGTGTACAGTGTAAGACAATGGTCACATTGCATTCTTTTGCATGTGAACATCTAATTTATCCAAAGGATCTATTGAAGAGATTTTTCTAGGTGTGTTCTTAGTGCATGTGTCAAAGATTAATTAAACATACATGCATGTTTATTCCTGGGCTTTCTATTCTATTCCATTGGTCTATATGGCTATTCTTATGCCAGGACTATACAGTTTTTATTATTATTATTATTATTATTATTATTATTATTATTATTATTATGTTGCTATTGTTGTTACTGTTGTGTGCCATTGAGTCAGGTCCAACTGGTAGCTACCCTCATAGGGTTTTCAGTGGCTTATTGCTTTCAGGATTGTTTCGGGAGTGGATTGCCACATCCTTCTCCCATTTTTGTTGTGCTGGAGATCAAACTCAGGTGCTCACAGTGTGGAGCAGCACTCTTACCTACTGAGCTACCAGCCCTTTTCATTATTATAGTTTTGTAATACAGTTTTAAATCAGAGAATGTGGTGCCTATAGCTTTATTCTACTCTCTGATAATTGCTTTGGCTATTCTGGGTCTTTTGTGGTACAACACAAATTGAAGGAAGGATAAAAAGTACATAATCATCTCTATAGGCATAGACAGTATGTACATTTGTACATACTGAACATCCTTTCATGGTAAAAAAAAAAGAACTCTCAATAAATTAGAATTTATTTCAACATAATGAAGGCCATATTGGTAAGCCTAGAGCTGCCATCAGATTCAGTGGTGAAAAGTTGAAAGCTTTTCCTCTAAAATCAATGGCACCCACTCTTCCCTCTTCACTTCAATACCAGAAATCTTAGCCACAGAAATTCCACTAGCAAAGAAACGAAAGGCATCCAAATTATAAAGGAAGAAGTAAAATTGTCTCTGATTGAAGATTGCATTGTCTTATATATAGAAAACCCTAAAGCTTCACACACACATGTAATAAAAACCTTTTAGAACTAGCTGGGTACAGTGACAGGTACCTGTAATCCTAGCAACTAGGGAAGCAAAGGCAGGAGGATGGTGAATTTGGGACCAGAGGTAGCCTGTGTAACTTAGAAAGACCCTGTCTCAAAATAAAAATAAAATACGGGTTGTGGGTGCAGCCTGTAAGTAGAGCACTTACAAAGTATGTGTGAGGTCCTGGGTTCAACCCCCAAGTATCACACACAAAAAACAAGCAAACAAACAAACTATTAGAACTAATAAATGAATTCAGTAAAGTTACAGAATAAAAAGTCAACATACAAAAATCAGTTGTGTTTCTATACCCTAACAACTATCTGAAAAAGAAATTAAGAAAAAAATCTCATTTACAATAGCATCAAAAAGAAATGAAATACTTGGGAATAAATTTAGCAGAGGAGATGAAGATATGTACACTGAAAATCCTAAGACATGGATAGAAATTGAAGAAGACACAAATAAATGCAATGATATCCTATGTTCATGGATTGAAAGAGTTGATATTTTTAAAATGGCATACCACTCAAAGCAACCTACAGATTCAATGTAATCCCTGCCAAAATGTCAGTGTTATTTTTCACAGAAATAGAAAACAATCCTAAAATTTTCATATTGTTGTTGTTGTTAGGTGCCATTGAATCAGATCCAACTCATAGTGACCCTATGTACAATAGAACAAAACATTCCCCGATGCTGTGCCGTGCCCAGCACTATGTCAGTGCTTCAGTACTATTCACAGGGTTTTCAATGGCTGATTGTATTGGGATTGTTTTGAGAATGAGCTGCCAGATCCTTCTCCCATTAAAAATTCATATGGATTTTATTATTTCTGACCTGTGGCATTGTAAGATAATAAATTTGTGTTGTTTTGAGCATAGGAAACTGATGCTGTTCTGTAAATTTTATCAGTTCCATTAGGTGTATTCACCTACTTAGCAGAATGCTAGCTGAAAGAAGGTGTTTGGGAGGAACTTTTATGAGGTGATGCTCAACTGGGACAGAAAGGGAATTCTATAAACAGATCTGGTGAGGCTAAATAAGTTAAATTATTCATTTATGTATGAATTGCCTTATGAATATTTATAAGCATATGTCTGGCTATTATAAACATAACCAGAAATGTATATATACACACACACACACACACACCTCTCACACAAATACATACATATGCATCATCTTAAGAGAGGTGTAAACAGAAAAGTGTGATATAAGAGTATCCAGTCCATTTTAAAATTACACATGCCTTACGCAGATTTTCCACATATAGTACTTTGTTTTACTTGAAAAAATAAAGTGTTTTTTAAGTTAGTTTTGTTGGGAAGGACACAGGGAGTTCTTGAGAGGTAAATGAATTAATAAGCAGTTAAATGTAATAATATGAAATACACCAGTGTGTCACTGTGGAGCAACGATTGACTTTATTGGTTTTTTCTAAGAACGTGAAAAATCTTGGACATGTTGTGAGTACATCTGGTCTTTGAGCAAAGCTGGAAAGGTTTATGATGCTATTTAATATCACTCAGGTCAAAGCCATGTGTATAAATAAGTGCCTTGAATTGTGGACCAACTTCTAAACTTAAATTCCACCCCAATTACAGTGTTATCACCAGGATCCTCCTAGTCAGATTGGTACCTTTCACTGTCATCATGATGACTAAAGTTCAGTTAGCAGCAGTTTATTCCATTAAAACCTCGAGTCTTCATGTGCTTTTGAAATGCCAACATCCATAGGCCGGATATTTCTTCAAGTGGTCATCTCCAACTCCTATAGCAGAGATAATTAACAGATTCCTTTCTAAGGCAGTAGAAATCGAGAAGGGTGGGAATCCCTACAAAAGGAAAGAGAATGCCAGAGTTTACTCAACACTAGCCCATAGTCACAGTCTAAAAACTGTGTGCTCAGACTATAACCCAACTCAGCTGTAAACAAAACTGCAAAATAACTTCTAGCTGCATTAACTGTATCATCTCACTGGTATCCCAAGAAAGCCCTATTTATTAAGTGCTAATAGGATTCTACAATCAACACCCGTGGAAGCAGCAGTCAAGAAATCAAAAGATGCATTGCTTTGGGAAAAGCTGTGGCAAAAGATCTCTGTAGAGTATTGAAAAGTAAAGACGTCACATTGAAGACAAAGGTGCATCTGACTCATGCCATGGTATTTTCAGTTGCATCATATGGTTGTGAAAGCTGGACATTGAACAAGGGAGAAAGGAGAAGAATTGATGCTTCTGAATTATGGCCATGGTATTTTCACGCGCATCACATGCTTGTGAAAGCTGGACAGTGAATAAGGGAGACAAGAGAAGAATTGATGCTTCTGAACTATGGTGCAAGAGACAGATGTTGAATATACCATGGACTGCCAAAAGAACCGACAGATCTGTCCTAGAAGTGCAACCAGAGCACTCCTTGGAAGCAAGGATGGCTAGACTGAGTCTTATGTATTTTGGACATGTAGTCAGGAGGGACCAATCCCTGGAGAAAGACATCATGTTTGGGAGAGTGGCAGGTCAACAACAACAAAAAAAAGGAAAACCCTCCACCAGATGGATTGACTCAATATCTGCAACAATGGGCTTAAACATAAATAAGATGGCGTGCCTGGCACAGAACTGGGGAGTGTTAGGTTATGCAGTTGACCTAACAAAAGCTGTGGTGTGGCTAGCTATGAATGAATTAAGGATTACAGTTTTCATCCTGGAGATTTTCCATATATTACCCTGCTCAAGAAACAAAATTGAGGGATAAAGATGGAATATGTTTTTTAAAGACTTTAAAAAAAAAAGCAGTTTCAGTTTGGCAGTAAAATTGAAGAGAAGGTATAGAGATATCCCACATGTGCCTTAATCCCACGTGTGTATAGCCTTCCCTACTGTTAAGATCGCTTACCAGAGTTAAAACCAATGAGCCTCCATCAGCCCATCCTCACTCAGAATCCATCGTTTACACTGAGGTTCGCTCTGGGTGTTGTACGTTCTATGAGATTGGACAAATGTATAATCACATGTAGCATAGCCACCATTAAGGGCCTAGGGCTTAGCTCCGTTGGTAGAGGGCTGCTCTGCATTCTCTGAGGCCCTAGGTTCGATTCCCAGCACCACAACAATGAGAGAAGGACCTGGGAAGCCCACTGCCAAAACGATCCTAAAACAATCAGCCATGGAAAACCCTATGAATAGCAGATGAGTACTGACACAGTGCCGGGCATGGCAGCATCAGGGAGTGTTTCATTCTGTTGTACACAGGGTCTCCGTGAGTTGGACCTGACTCAGTGGTACCCAAGAACAATAACAAGCCACTGTTACAGCAGCACAAAGACTAGTTTCACCATCCTAAAAATCTTTCATGCTCTACCTAAGTGGTGTGATCAAAAAATACAGTGAATGTTTAAGTTTTTAAAATGCATTACAGTAAAAGACACATTGCCATTAATCCCCTCAAGACTACTCCATCTGGCTTCAAACACACTTATCCCATTGTTCTTGCCAGTCTCTGAGGCAGTTCTGCAAGTCCTGTTTCATGAGCATCTTTAGTTGCACTATTGTGGCTGCCTGGATGTGCTGAATCAATTGAAAACATTTACCTCTCCTGGTCATTTTGACTTTGGGGAAGAGCCAGAAATCATACAGTGCCCAATCCTGTGAATAAGGTGGATGAGAATGCACTGTAATGTTTTTATCTTGCAGACGTTGCCCTATCTGAAGCGATGTGTGATATGGAGCGTTGTCATGATGGAGGATGAAATAAAACCCTAACGGCAGAGGACTTCAGAACTGCTTCAGAAAGTGGCAAGTACAATGGGATAAGTGTGTTGGAAGCTAGGGGGAGGATTTTTTAGGGAAATTACAGGCAATGTGTCTTTTACTGTAATAATTTTTTAAAATTTAAACATATACTGTATTTTTTTATTACACCCCATATTTATCCCTCACTCTCCTAAACATTTGACTCCCTTTCCAGAGGGTCATATGGTTGCATTCACACTATTTTTAGCCCTTTCTGATTTGCTTCTTTTCCTTATTAATATACACTTCTTGTTGTTGTTGTTAAGTGTCGTTGAGTCGGTATCCGACTCATAGCAACCCTCATAGGGTTTTCAATGGCTGACTGTTTCGGGATTGCCTTGGGAGTGGATTGCCAGGCCCTTCTCCCATTAATATACACTTACATTTTAGTAATGTCCTTTCATGGTCTGATAGCTTGTTTCGTTTAGTGCTGAAAAACATTTCATTGTTTAAATAGACTCTCGTTTATCCATTCACCTAAAGAAGGACATCTTGATTTCTTCCAAGTTTTGGCAAATTTGAGTAAATCTGCTATCCATGTTCAAGTTACCATGTGGACATAAATATTCAACTCTTTGGGGTCAGTACCAAGAAGGGGGATTTCTGAATTATATGGTGAGAGTATGCTTGATTTAGTGAGAAACCACCAAACTGTCTCCCAAAGTGCCTACACTATTTTATGTTACCACCAGCAATGAGTGATTATAATATTTATTATATATATTAATTATATGTATATATTTATTATGTATTTATTATTATATGTTATTATATATTATATATTTTATTATGTTTATTTTATATATATAAACATATATATATGTTATTGTTAGGTGCCTTTGAGTCAGGTCCAAATCATAGCAACCCTCATAGGGTTTTCAAAGGCTGATTGCTTCAGGATTGCTTCAGAAGTGGGCTGCCATGTCCTTCTCCCATTTTTGCAATGCTGGGGATGGATCAAACCCTGGTCCTCAGTGTAGGGCATCACTCTACTAACTGAGCTAAACCCCAGCACCACATATACATACATACATATATGTATATGAAGTGTCTGTTAAGTTCTTTGGCCCAGTTTTCAATTAGGCTCTTCATTTTCTTACTGTTCAGTTTTAAGAGTTTGTTATATATTTTGGATAATTTGTTGTTGTTAGGTGCCGTTGATTCGGTATCTGACTCATAGCGACCCTCATAGGGTTTTCAACAGCTGACTGTTTCGGGATTGCCTTGAGAGTGGATTGCCAGGTCCTTCTCCCATTTTTACGGTGCTGGGAATTGAACTCAGGACCTCAGAGACTACAGCGCAGCGCTCTACCAACTGAGCCAAATCCCAGCCCATTTTGGATAATAGCCCTTTTCAAATATGTCTTTTACAAATATTTTCTCTTAGTCTGTGGCTTGTCTTTTCATTCTCAGTAGCATTATTCATAAAACATAACTTTTAGTTTTAGTGAAGTGCAATTTATCAATAATTTTTCATGTATTATGCCTTTGATGTTTACAAATGTCATCACTAAACCCATGAACATCTCACTTTTCTCCATTATCTTCTAGGAATTTTATAGTTTTGTGTTTGATGTTCATGTCTGGGCTCCATTTTGAGTTAGTTGATTTTCATGAAGGGTATGAGATCTGCTCCTAGATTCATTTTTTTGCATGTAAATGTCTAGTTGCAGCACCATTTGTTGAGAAGACATTTTCTCCATTGTATTGTCAAAGACAAATTGGCTATGGTTATATGGTTCTATTTCTGGGATCTCCATTCAGTTCCATCAATCTATTTGTCTATTTTGCCAATATCACACTGTCTCAATTACTGGAGCTCTGTAGTAAGTCTTAAAGTTGAGTACTGTCAGTGGTCTAAATTTGTTCTTATCTTTGAATATTGTGTTCGCTATTCTGGATCCTTTGCCACTCCACATAAATTATAGGAACAGTTTATCTGCATTGAATCTATAGATCAAGTTGGGAAGAACTGACATTCTAATAATATTGAGTCTTCCTATCTGTGAACATTAGGAGAAGGACCCAGCAATCCACTCCCCAAAATCAATCTGTCATTGAAAACCCTATGAATGACTGACAAGCACTGACAATAGTGTTTTGCCTGTTGTAAGTAGGGTCGCTATGAGTCAGATACTGATTCAAGGGTACCTAACAACAACAACAATCTATGAACATGGAATATTTCTCCAATTATTTAGTTCTCTTTTGAGTTCTTTCATCAGAGTTTTGTAGTTTTCTTAATGTAGATCTTGTACATATTTTGTTACCTTTACAAATAAAAGTTTCGTTTTTGAGAGTGTTAATGTAAATAGTGGGCTAGGGTTTAGCTTAGTTGGTAGACCGCTGCTGTGCTCTCTGAGGCCCTTGGTTTGATCCCCAGCACCACAGAAACAGGAGAAGGATGTGACAAGCTACTTCCTAAATGATCCTGAAACAATTAGCCATTGAAAACTCCATGAGGGCCACTGTGAGTTAGCTTAGCTCAGTTAGTAGAGTGTAGATTTGTGGAAGGCAAACCAAGGAAATCCATGATCAGATGCCTAAAAAATCAGTCTCCACCTTACCACTTTGGAAACCAGGCACCGACACACTGCCTTGAGCCCTTATAGCAGGACTCCTTTAGATGACAATTTGCAGTGTAGACCCAGGTTGTTCCTGCCTCCAGTGCTGCACCCAGGGCTTAAAAGGCATGGCTGTGTGTGATATATTTTGATGAGAGTTGGCAAGCTGAGCTTTTGTGTGAACTGCATAAGGGCCCTGGCATTTGCTCTCTCACAAGACACTAACATGGGCATTGCGGCCCTTGGGAGCTACATTTTCCTGTACAGATCACCCTAGGGAAAACACCTATAGCCACCTCTGTGGCCCTTGCTATGTTTCTAGTAAACAAGCAAACAAGACTCCAATTCTAAATGATGAAGAAAACATAGAACATAATATGCAAATCACATCATGCCCAGGTTTGCCTCTCTCCAAAGCAAATAAATGCTTGACATACAGGTGTTTCCCCTTACTTTCACATGGGATGCGCCTCCCGTCAGTCACACACGCCCTCTCACATTACCCGTGAGCAGCTGACATGGAAGTCAGCGTGAGCCAACACTCCTAAATGGCTGGATCCTGGGGTGAAGTTGGTTGTAAAGCACAGTCAGGTGAAGAAAAGCAATTAGTAGGATTTGCCTTCATCTCAAAGAAATGGGGATATCTGGCCAGGTGCTGGGGAGCACACCTGTCATCCCAGAAACTTGGGAGGCTGAGGCAGGAAGATGGTGAGTTCAAGGCCAGAGGCAGCTTGTGCAACTTAGCAAGACCTCATCTCAGAATACAAAATGAAAAAGGGGCTGGGGTGCATCTCACTGGTAGAGAACTTGCCTAGCATATGCCTGGCCTTGGTTTCAATCCCAGAGTACTATAAAGGGGGTGGGGGGATAAAGAGGGAGGGAGGGAGAGAGAGAGAGAGAGAGAGAGAGAGGAAAAGAGGAGAGGAGAGGAGAGAGAGAGAGAGAGGAAGAAGGAGGAGGAGGAGGAGAGGAAGAAGAAGAAAAGAAGAGAAGGAGGAGGAGGACGAGAAAAAGGAGGAGGAGGGGGAAAAATAGTATTTATATAGTTAATGAATCAAGAGAAATCAACGTGGAGGTTGATGGTTAGGGGAAAATGACAGAATCCTACCCACTTATAAATTCAG
>VMDO01025249.1:0-28534 GCA_007922755.1 Pedetes capensis
ACAAAAAAAAAAAAAAAAAAAAAAAAAAAAAAAAAAAAAAAAAGAAAAGAAAGAAAGAAAGAAAAGAGAAAAAAAAATAAGCCTGAAAAATAGTGAACAAGCACAAGGACTAGGGACATTCGGTGTTGTCTCCTCTTGCCCTATCAGTGGGGGGTTACTTTGCCTTTATGGGGTAAGAAGGGTTCAAGGAGAAAAGCAGAGTTCTTGCCTTCCTGTGAGTGGTCTGCCTGAGATGTCCCTGTTGTGCCCAAAGTTCAAGTTCCCCAAAGACCACCAGGGAGTCTGAAGTCACATGCAATAACAAAGAGCCTTTATTAAAGCTCAAGCTTGAGGGTACCACACCTCACCGGACAGCGGTTCAGTGTTGGGACCCTGACTCGTTGCAGTGTAAAGGTTTTTTTTATTGTGTATTACCAGGGGGGTGGAGACAGTGAAAGTCAGATAAGGTGAGGTTTTGAGTTGCTAAAGTATGCTATTTGTGTTATCTTGAGGTCTGGAAGTTCTCAGAAGTTACTGCCCATATCTACAGCCCTTTGCTCTGGCCCAGAGCATTCTGATCTAGTGATCTTTTAAAGGCATTTGTGGAGCGGCGCCTGTAAGACAGAATCCTAAGATAAGGGGGTCATTCAGGCTGACTCCGGGCTTTTGGTCAGCCTGGGAATCTCATTCCTTCCTTCTCTAGTAACTAATCTGGGCCCAGTCATGGGTCTCCAGAATAAGGAGGGTCCCTAGTGAGGGGGTCCGATGGTTGATTTTATCTTTAACAAAAGATGTTAACTTATTAATTATACAAGCAGCAATGGTTAATAATAGTAATGAAATTAGAAGAGGGCCTTGTTGTTGTTAGGTGCCGTCAAGTCGGTATCCGACTCATAGCGACCCTCATAGGGTTTTCAATGGCTGACTGTTTCGGGATTGCCTTGGGAGTGGATTGCCAGGTCCTTCTCCCAAAGAGGGCCTACAAGGGCAGAAATCAGGGTCATTAACCATGGAGACCAATTAAACATTTCTGCATACCATCCAGCCCCCCATCCAGTGCCAGTTTGTCTTTCCTGCATTCTCTTCCTGAGTTGGGCCATAGAGTTTTTCTTTAAAGTTAAAAATCCCTTAATCTTTTATTCCTGGTAACATTACCATAATTTACAGGGCAATACACCTGGTGTAGGGGCTGGGATTTGGCTCAGTTGGTAGAGTGCTGCGCTGCAGTATCTGAGGACCCGAGTTCAATTCTCAACACCGCAAAAATGGGAGAAGGTCCTGGCAATCCACTCCCAAGGCAATCCTGAAACAGTCAGCCATTGAAAACCCTATGAGGGTCTCTATGAGTTGGATACCTACTCGACAGCACCTAACAACAACAATACCTGGTGTAATGAAAAAGAAAAAGACAAAGCTACAACAAATAAAAGACCTCAGGAATGTACATCTAATTGACATTAGGTCTCATTAATCAATAGCTGCATTTTTTGCAAACTGTGGCTATGACAGTCCTGAACAAGAAGGGTTTCCCGTTTAAGTTGCAATTACTTTTCTGACTACCGATCATCATTTCTTCTGTGGCAGATTTTTACAGCTTCTCTAATACATTTGGGACGACTGTCTCAAAGTAACTTGCAGAACTTCCTGATAACTCCTCATTCTCTCCCATGCTAAGAACTATAGTCTTGTTTTGTTTTGTTTTAAAAATTTTCTATTATCGTATCCATCATTTTCATCATCAGATTTATAACATCACCATAGCTTTGTCTATTATTATAACCAGGACCATCACCATATTTACCATCATCATGCCTTTCTTTTCCATCGTCATATAACATATTAGTCCATGTTTGGCCAGATTCCTATTTAATATCTCAACATTGAATGCTTTTAAGTCAGTTATAAGCAAATACATCTCTCTCTTTTTTTTTTTTTTTTAACACCATTGGCTTATCAGCTATACCACTTTCCCCATCCCTCAGTTCTCACTTCCACATAGGCCTTCTTCCAAACTTGCTTTTTATTTTCTGTCAAATACCTACACAATCTTTCTCAAATTTCCTTAAGTTCCTGGATTTCTGTGTCCTTCAGTTCACATGGATTCCTCTGATAGTTAGAAAAACAAACAAACAAAAAACAAAAAAGCAGGTAGTTTTAACGTAGTACGATTATTCAGAAAGATTCCTTGTTAAGCTTTTACAAATTCATTTGCACATCTTTAAGTTTAACATCATTATTACATAATTAAAATAACTAGAAGGAAATAAGGAAAAATCATCCCAGAGTTCATGTTTCCAAGCATTCTAGAAAGGTCCTGCTAACACAGTTTTACAGCTTGTAAGAGGTAACATCATCATGTTGTGCCAACGAGTTTGCAGGATCCCTCATGTGGGATGTGCGGGTGCATCTCGCACGCATAAGAGCGAAAGGTAGGATGTCAGGACACTTAGCGCCAGTCTCCAAGGTTAATTTAGTCAAAGTCTCCTTTAAAGTTCTATTCATCCTTTCAATCTCTCCTGAACTCTGTGGTCAATACATGCAATGGAGTTTCCAATTTATATCTAAAGCTTTACTAATTAATTTAGAAATGCTGGCTGTGAAGGCCTGGCTATTGTTGGACCCCAGAAACAATGGGAGACCAAATCAAGGGATTATTTCCTATATTGATTTCTTTACTACAATTTGCATTGTCCCAGACTTAGTTGGAAATGCCTCAGTTCATCCAGAACAGGGTCAATAAACACTAGTAAATATTTATAACTATAACAGCTTTTTAAAAGCTCTATAAAGTCCAGTTCCTAATGTTCTCCCAGTTGGTTACCCTGGTACCTTACTCCTTATTTAGACGTTCGTCCGGCGATGATTACCTGGGCACATGAAGCACATCTGGAGGTAACATCCTCAGCTATAGAGGTGATCCCAAGTTGAGTGGTGACAAGCTGACTTAATTTGGTAGTCCCCAAGTGAGAGGCTTGGTGGATCTGAGTAATCAAGGTGCCTCCTAAAGCCTTAGTGAGAACATAGAACCCATCAGGGTGTCTCCATCATCCTCCAGAGTCTTATGTCCAATTTTTATTTTGGTAAGTTCCAACCTCTTCCTTTGAGTAGTTAGGTTTCTCTGGGAGAACTGGGACTGGGATTAAAGGCATCATTCCCTCAGTCCCCCTGGTTTTAATGCAGCTTCTTTAGCTGCCCAGTCTGCTGTTCAGTTCCCTTCACCTGTGGCTCATCTTCTTTTTGATATCCTTTGTAGTGAATAACTGCCACTCATCTAGGTAGCCAAATAGCCTCTAAAAGTCCCAAAATTTCTTCCTTATTTTTGACAGTCTTTCCTTCTGAGGTTAATAGACCTCTTTGTTTATAAGTTTCCCCATGCATGTGGAGAGTAGCAAAAGCATATCTACTATCCATATAGATGTTTACAGTCCTTCCCGTAGTCAGGGGCAGGGCCTGAGTGAGAGCTATAAGTTCTGCACATTGAACAGAAGTTTCATGTCCCAATGCCTGGGCCCATATTACCTGCAGATCTTGATTTACCATGGCTGCGCCAGCATAGCAAACTCCATCCAGGATGAAACTGCTCCCATCCATGAAGAGTTTCTTCTGCGTCTGGCAGAGGCACGTCCTTTTGATCAGGCCGATGTCCCTGCTGGGCTGAAATAATCTCCAAGCAATCATGAAGCCACTGGGTGGGGTTATCATCTGGGAGCAATGTGGCTGGGTTTAGGACACTGGCTTTTTGAAACTGGAATCGAGGCTGATCTAGTAACAGGGCCCAGTATTGGGTTAACCTGGCATTCGAGATCCACTTCTCAGGAGTCCCTTGCAATAGCCCATCAATTGCTTGTGGGGCTACAATGGTTAAATCTTAGCCAAAGGTCAGCTTATCAGTCTCTTTCATCAGGATGGCCATGGCCGCCACCATCTGTAAACATGTTGGCCACCCAGCTGCTACTGGATTCAATTGTTTAGACAAGTAAGTGATCGGTCTCTTCCATGGGCCCAACTGTTCAATCAAAACTCCTTTGGCTATGCTTTGCTTATCAGCCATGAAAAGCTGAAAGGGCTTAGTAACATCAGGAAGGGCAAGTGCAGGGGCCGTGGTCAGAGGCTGTTTTAAGTCATCAAATGCCTTTTGCTCCACCTCTGTTCAGACTAATGGCTCATGTGCCCCTGCAGTGGCTGCATACAAAGTTTTAGCCATCTCAGCCAGTCCTAAAATCCAAAGGTGATAGTATCCCACAGAACCTAGAAATTCTCTCATTTGCTTCTCTGAGGTAGGGGTGGGATTTTTAGGATTGCTTCTATCCGTTTTGTTGAGAGAGACCGTTTATCTTCTGGGGAGTCCTGGCTATTGTAGACCTTGAGGGCAAAGTTCATAACTTCCTCCCTATTCTTTCCTTCAAATCTTTTCAATCTCTGGATCTTTCTTTTAATGTCTGGGGCTGACTGCACTACAAAGGCCAAATTCATGACCCTCCAATTCTCATTTGCATACAGATCAATAGGCTATAAGACAGGTATACTTCTAGGAGGCATTCTAGGAACACAGCAGGAGACTGAGGAGCCCTGCTGAATCACGCTTACCTTGGACAAATTCATAGGCTTCCTAGCAGTCCCTCATAACCTGGCTAGGAGATGTTGGTGATAAGTGTCCAGACTCAGCCTACCTGTAGCGGCATTAGGGTCCCAGGTGGGGCAGGTAGTAGGCAAAACATGGGTGAGTTGGGCCTGTCAGTCTAGGAATGTGTCACCATTGGGCCCAAGGACCAACTTTTGGGCCTTGTTCAGGATTCATTCACATTCTTCAGACTTGAAAAGAGTCTGCAAGAGTTGCTGACAATCATCCCAAGTAGCCTGGTGGGTAAGAGAACAGATTCCAAGAGGAATGTAAGAGCTTGGGATTTCCTGAAAAAGAAGATTCTGATATTCCCATTGTATATATTATTAGTACCTGGAAAAGGCCTCCAAGAGTGACCTCCCAGGGCAGAAGAGTAGGCCCACAAAAGACTCAACATCACCAGAGTATAGTCCTCCTAGGGGTGGGCCCCGGAATTGCACTGGGAAAGTCACAGGGTGACAGAAAAGGTGAACCAACAACTCAGCAGGCTTAGTGCTTTGCAGACACCAAAGGCAAAAAACATAACCAGTCTCTAATCAGTCAGACCTCTGAGGGGTGTGACAGATCACCTTCTTACAGAAAGGAAAATGCCAGTGGTCAGAGTGGTCCTCTGGCAAACATATTACAGTAGTTTGGCAAAAAAGGCAATCAGAAGGAGGATACCCTAAATGGCACAGGAGGCTCTGAAATTCCTTATCCAAGACCTGCTGGGACAATGTCCTAAAAAAGAGGGCCCCAGTCTGCACAGACAAAGGGGTCACAAGGTCAGGGACTGGAACAGAGGCAAGACAAGTCTTCAAGAAGGACTTACAGGAAAAGAAAGAATCTGGCCAGAAGGGAGTCAGACATCAGAGAGACAGATTCAAAAGATGAATGAGAGGAGGGATCCCAGAGACAGATTCAAAGATTCAGGAAACAAATTAGGGCAGTGGGCCTGTCGTCGAGCCTGGGGCCGTGGACTGTCTCAGGGGGCGCCTTCCCCAAGGTCTTCAACTGGCAAGACACATCAGGGCGGGAGACTAGTCCAGGCTCCTGTGGGTGGATCTCACTTTAATCAGCATTGCTCACATATTCCAAAACCAGTCAGACTCCCTATAGTGCAGCCTCTCAATCCCTGCAGTAGTCCAAAATACAGCTAGGGGAACAAACAGCGCAAAAACACAAAAGATGAATGGAGCAATTCTTGACACACATAATATAAAATTGAAAATGAAGCATATATCATTTTACCTTTTTTTAACCTAAACTTTATGTACTTAATATCATCTTAGAGGAACTAGGCATGGAGGGAAGCTTTCAAGTTCAGCATAAAACGGACTCCAAATTCAGCTGCCATGTCTGGAGAAAAAGCAAATCTGAAGTGAGACAACATACAAGACAAAGGGGTCACTGGCTTTGATGATGAAGTTCCCATGATGTTAAGGATGACCTGAAAGCTAAACAGTGCCAAGCACAGGGGTTTAACACAGAACAGACAGACACTGAATAACAAACTGAGACAACAATGAACAAAACATATTCAAATCAAATTCTCAAAACACATTCAAACCAAATCCTATCCCGATATCTCAGTTTAGGATGGAGGCCAAGGTTGTGTCATGTCTGACCTGCGGGATCTCCCAAAAACAAATGCTGCAGCACAAAGACAAAATATTCCCTGGTGCACGCAAACAAAACCGAAAGTGAGACGACGGTCTCACGCTGCGCGGCGGGAGCGACCCTCCGTGTCTCCCCAAATCTACAGATGGGACATTATCCCTACAGAGCTACAGATGGGATATTATCCCTACAGAGTGGGTCTGGAATATCTTCCAAGCCCTACAGTCTGGGGTTTCTTAGCGCATCTGCCAGGATCTCAGCAGGCTGATTACAGATTAACACAGAACACCAAGGCTATTACAGAAATAATGGCCAAACTAAATTACTCACCCATGTGTCCTAAGCTCCATGACTTGTCAGGGGGTCCCTGGGAGCTCTCTGGGGATCCCAGACGAGCCCCCAAATGTTGTGCCCAAAGTTCAAGTTCCCCAAAGACCACCAGGGGAGTCCAAAGTCACATGCAATAACAAAGAGCCTTTATTAAAGCTCAAGCTTGAGGGTACCACACCTCACTGGTGCAGTGGTTCAGTGTCGGGACCCCCAACTCGTTGCAGGGTAAAGGTTTTTATTGTGTATTACCAGCAGGGAAGCGGGGGTGGAGACAGTGAAAGTCAGATAAGGTGAGGTTTTGAGTTGCTAAAGTATGCTATTTGTGTTATCTTGAGGTCTGGAAGTTCTCAGAAGTTACTGCCCATATCTACAGCCCTTTGTTCTGGCCCAGAGCATTCTGATCTAGTGATCTTTTAAAGGCATTTGTGGAGCGGCGCCTGTAAGACAGAATCCTAAGATAAGGGGGTCATTCAGGCTGACTCCACGCTCTTGGTCAGCCTGAGCATCTCAGTCCCTCCCTGAGATGGTGATTCTCTTGACGTAGAATCACTTGACACATGAAGTCTGGGATCTTAAAGTTGTAGTGCCTGAAAGGGATGCTGCTGTTAATGGTTGTAGGGAGAACTGGGGAGATGGCTGGAAAGGCTTCCCCAGGTATAGCTCTGAGACAGTACTCATTCACGGCTTAACATTGAAAACTGGTTCCTATTACTTATCCTGTAGGATTCTTACCTGTGCTGTGTCCTTTCGGACAGCAAAACTTTTCTGCTCCTGCAAATTCTAGAAGCTGACATATTGGTAATTCTGCCAACCAAGAACTTGGTCAAATTCACATGAATTCTTTAAAAAAAATAGCATGTAGACTAAGGTGATAAAAGGTAGAGACTATAGACATAGTTTATAAAGGCAGTGCACCTTCAAGACATGAAGGCAGGCAGAAGTGAAGGGCTACTGCTGGTCTTGGTATGAATTCTAAGGCATTGTGTATAACATGAATGCTTTGTTGCTTGTCTTCCTCTTCATTTCGGTAAACTTCACCAACCATTATATATGTATATGTATATATGTGTATGTATACATATATATGTGTATGTATAAAAAGGAAAATAGAAGAACCAATTTGTTTATATAGCCTTACCTCAAATCCAGATATGCCAATAGATTATCAAGTGGAAAAACCTCTCAACTGAACCCAGAGGAGACACTGGAAATAGTGTGGCTTTCTTACCTAATGCAGAGCAACATAGTTGCCATCTGCTGATCCAGCTAATTGCAGACTCAGCTGCAGGTGAGCCCTATGACATGGCTAGATGTAGTTGGTGCTACCAACTACAGTTACCAACTACAGTAGTGGTGTTACCACATGGGCTTTTGGAGAGTCACACAGCTCTGGAAGGTGGGGAGAAGGGGCTGAAAAGCAGGACGTTTCTCAAAAGTCACCTTTTGGATCATGGTAGAGAATAGTGCAGGATTCCCTTCCTGTCAGTGCTGGTGGCTGCTTCCTCTGAGTGGGTACCTTCTGAGCTTTGACCTTGACTTCCTCTTGCCTGCTTTCTTGCTGTTGGGCTAAGTCCTGCCTGAATCTTTGTTTAGGTTATCTGTGACATAAGTCTTAGTATCTCACATCCTGACCAGCCTTTTTGAAATTCCTCAGTTATGCAAGGTCACCTTGGATTCGCTTCATTCTCTGGGGTTCTGCTAGTGTCCAGTGTCTACCTAGAACTGCCAAGTGACAGAAGCCAGTGGCTACTTCCCCAGGAAAGTGATTGTAGTTAGGTATCACTTCTTGGCACCAAACCTATCTAAAACTGTCCATAGTTGGAGGTGACTATCTTTATTTTGGGGCTGGGATTTAGCTCAGTTGGTAGAGCGCTGCGCTGCAGTCTCTGAGGTCCCGAATTCAATTCCCAGCACTGCAAAAATGGGAGAAGGACCTGGCAACCCACTCCCAAGGCAATCCTGAAACAGTCAGCCATTGAAAACCCTATGAGTGTTGCTATGAGTCGGATACCGACTCGATAGCACCTAACAACAACAACGAGTATAGTGCTGCTCTGCAGTCTCTGAGGTCCCGAGTTCAATTCCCAGCACCGCAAAAATGGGAGAAGGGTCTGGCTCCCAAGGCAATCCTGAAAACAGTCAGCCATTGAAAACCCTATGAGGGTTTCTATGAATCGGATACTGACTCAACAACAACAACAACAATCTTTATTTTAATTGTAGTAAGCAACTTAGATGAGCATGAAGCAGTGGAAAGGGGAGAAGTTAAATTGAGTGATAGAAATTGAGTGATAGAAATTAGAACCAGCTGAATGAACCCTGCTCTCCCCAAGAGAGGCTGTTACCAGTTTCTTTGGAGGGATTTGTTAAAGGTAACTATACCTGGTTATTGAGATCCCCTTCCCCACCCATTAATCACCTGTAAGTGAAGCCAGTGCCTTTTGAACCTCTTCATGGGGTTTTGATAGCAAAGTAAGAGTCTGCTTTAAATGCAGAGGGGAGGAAGTAGGGAGATCACTCCCCCTAGCCTGTTGTCCCAAGGAGCCTGGCAAATACGAAAGTATTGGACATCAAGTTGAACAGTGTCTATGCTATGGAAAGATGCTCATCTATCAGGTCTGAGACTCCATAGCTAATGAGAGAAACTTCTCAGGTTTGTGGCAGTGGTCACAATAGTCACTTGTCCAAACTCTCAGGAGGCCTATGTGTGGGCAGCACCATTATCTAGCTCTAATCTTGTTTCTCCCTGAAGCAAACTTAAAGCTTAATTAAGCAGCAGAATCGACCATACTGTGGGTGTTAAGTCTCTAATGAGGTCTATTGCTGAGCAGTACTGTCAAAGGTCACTAGGCAGCTTGGGTCTTCATTATTTCTGATTCATAAGGAAACTGCAGTTTCCTGACAACTGTCTGTAACATCTGACTTCTGGTTAACTCAGCTGGCTGGCATTTGCTCCAGGGAGTCTATCCTTCAAAAACCTGCGACTGAGCTGTGTTGGCCAGAAGTTAACTAGCCAGAGCAGTTTCTCCTTCCCCCACCTCCCAAGCTAGAGCCTAAGCACCAAGCCATGGTCATGAGGCTGGTGACTGAAGCAAGTGACTGGCTGGTAGCAAACAGCCCTTCTGGAGCTTTCTTTGAGACTGGTCTTGTGGGTTCAGAGACAACTTTAATACCCTGTGCTGAACACAGTGTAGGGGTCCTTGCTCTTTAGCAGCTTACCACCTAGCTTGAAGGAGCACAGGACCCTGCTGTGGTTCAAGGAGCTTTCTCAATGGCGACTGTCTACAAAAAGGGTGAGGGAATGGTGGTTGGGAATTAGAACTTTCAAGTCTGTTTTTTTTTCTTTGAAGTAATTCTCAAAACAATGTTGGTGTAGACTTCAGCTTTGGCCTAAGCTCTTACAGAGCTCTTATCTAAACTTGGGTGTCTAATCTGGGCATGATCTTACCTAATTAACTGATAGAAGAGGCTTGAACATTCCAGGAGTGCTGGGTGAGGGAAATGAAGCTTTTCAGAAGAAGAAAGCCCATAGATGATGAAATGTAGTCTTATTTCCTTAATGTGATGGGATGCTGGAAGCAAGACCAGACTTTGAGATGGAGACGAGGGTGTCTGGAAAAACCCAGGTTGATTTATGGTTTGAGCTATTATTAGTGAGATTCTGAAGTGGTTGGGAGGAAGAATTTCTAAATTAGGCATGATCAATTAAAGGACAAGTAACTACTTAAAGAGACCCAATGTGTCATTGTTGCCTTCATATCTGGGGTTTGAGAACTGCCAGTTAAGAAAAGGGATGTGGTGTAACTAACAGTCCTATGATCTGGTTTAGTTTTCTGAAACAAAGCTCTCATTCCAAGGAACACTCAACTTCTACCTGAAATGGTTCTTGGAAAACTTCCAGATCAAAGTTCTCTGCCTATGCCCCTCAGTTTATAGGGCTCTCTAGAACGGTGCTAAGACACGTGAGCCCCAGGTAAAGCCACATGTCTCTAAATGTTCCAGTACCTTTATTCAAAAGTTGAGTGGTTTTCTTTTTCTTTTTTTTTTTCTTCCACTACTCGAGGATTATACCTAGGACCTCACGCATGCTAGGCAAGTACTCTAACACTGAGCCGCCTCCCTACTTTGAGACACAGTCTCACTAACTTGTGTAGGCTGCCTCTGGCCTCAAACTCATGAGCTTCCTGCCTCAGTCCCCTGCGTTGCTGGGATTAGAGGCATGAGCCAAGGCACCCAGCTAGAATTTCATCTTCAGCTCAATAGGTCAAATATTATTTCAACATGTGACATAATGAGTTTTCTTGGCACTGAGTCTTTTAAGCCTGGTATGCATTATGAAGTTGAAGTAAATCTAAACTGAGATTAGCTCCATCTCAACTGTTCAATGGCTAGTTGTGGTATTGTACAACACAACTGAAGGTATAAGGTAACATTGGGCCTACTATTCAATCTTATTTTTACCATCTGATCTAGAAATGCTGCTCTGAAATGATTTGTGGAGAACATAGCTTTAGCATTGCTGTCATTGTTGGTGTTAGGTGCTGTCCAGTCAGGTCTAACTCATAGGGACCCTCATAGGGTTTTCAATGGCTGATTGTTTTGGGATTGCTTCAGGGGTGGATTGCCACATCCTTCTCCATTTTTGCGGTGCTAGGGATCAAACCTGGGTCCTCAGTGCACAGCAGTGCTCTACCAACTGAGCTAAACTGTCAGTTGAATGCAAATCTTAAACTCACAAACTAGAACACTGGAATCATTTATACTATTGACTCAGATTTTGTCAGAATGATTGACTTTATGTTTAACACTGTTCTACATGAGCCATATGACCATCTTTCACATGTCTAGCAATCACTTCATTTGGTTATTGCGGGCAAACTTTGTCCTGGAATTTTCTATCCTAAGTTCCAATGCTTATTTTAATAGTCCTTTAATGTCTAAAGTATAGGAAACTAGAAAAAAAATACTTCAACTAGGTCATCTTTCAGTATTTCTCAATTTGAGTTACTGGTGATCTAAAAGACTAAGTACTTAAAAGCACTTCACATTTATTTTGCCTGGGCCTTACTCCCTACCCCCAAGCCCGCCAAAACACCTACCAGTCTCCCCATGGTGTGAAGAACCACACCTTTTATTTTTTCTCATCTATTTTATTTATTAATAAATGTTGGTGGGGTATAGAGTAATATGTCTTTTTGCAATATCCATTGTGCAACTGCTAAATCACTGTTGCTTACACATCCATGAACTTGCATATTTTATAGAACTGTATAAACCAAAGAAGAAAAGGAAAGAAGAAATAGTAGGAATTTTACTTAATATGTAATAAAAATCATATGCCATCATGGGCTATATTCTCATTGATTTTTTCCCCTTCCCCTACTTTTCCCCATGTAGTCATATAGTTGCATTGTATGTTTTGAGATTTTCCTCTTCCCTTTATCCCTCTACATTATTTCCCCTCCCCTTCCCCCTTCTACAACCTCTGTTCCCCCTCATTAGTCCCCTTCCCACTTTTCTTTTTACTCTGCTTATATTTTCCCTTCTTAGATAAGTATGATTGTTCATTTTTATATGTCTATATACGTGTAGTTTTTCTTTCTTTAAATCAGACTTAGCTCCTAAATATGAGTGAGAACTTAAGGTATTTCTTTTTGTGGGACTGGGTTCATTTGCTTAAGATGATGTTCTCCAGTTCCATCCATTTTGGTGCAAATGACATAATTTCATTCTTCCTTATTGCTGAGTAATATTCCATTGTGTATATATACCACATTCTTTTTCTATCCATTCCTCTGTTGATGGATATCTTGGTTGATTCCATACCCTTGCAATTGTGAAGAGTGCTGCATTAAATATGGAAGTGCAGGTGTCCCTGAGAACTACACCTCCTAATGTTGGGTTGCACTTAATTTTAGGTTGAAGTATATTCCTCATGCCTGTGCTGTTAGCCTCATAAACTATCAGGAGTATAGATGTATTTGGATGACTTATTGGGACATGGTGTTTGTATGCATGTATAAGGACAAGTGTAAATGCATTTTTTTGTTGTTAGGTGCCATCGAGTCGGGTTTGATGCATATCAAACATAGATTTCTCTTACAGTAGGGAGGATTCCTTCACAACTGCTTATTCAATACCTCTTTCAGGTAAACTGATTTAGCCTGGGTTGGAGTTGGAAAAACTGGACTAGTTTTCCTGTGGAGGCACCTAACTTTCCCAAGAGGAACATTTTGGTCTTGGGAGCCAGCACAGGCAAAGGGAGGGGTGCCTATTTCTCTGAGCTGCATGAGAGCTGTGGTGAGGCCGAAGGACATGAGACCAAAGCCCCTGGATCAAGCAGGGCCAAGGTGACTGTTGGCATAGGGAAGTAAGGTGATGGTCCATTTGGTCAAGAACCACAATTTGGCTCTCACTGTGGTGAGCTGGAGAAAATGCAGATCCCTTGTCATTTCTAGATGTTGTTAGAGCAGCAGTGTTGTCTCTGCTGAGGCAGCTCCTTCAGGGCTTCTCAGGCAGTAGACACAAGGAAGGTCAGATCAGAGCCTCAGCCAGTTTGTTCATGAACTTGCTTGAGGCCCAGAAACAACAAGTACTTCAAATGGGAGGTTTTGCTATCATGGGCAGGAGTAGATATGAGCCAACAACTTGGATATTGATACTATTACAGTCTCACATAGGGAGCTGAAGTCTCAGTGAATTGATCCTTCTTCTGAAGTTACTGTTCTTACAGGCAGAATTGGTAGAACTTGCCCTTGTTTTATAGAGGATTATTTGCAAACATTCAAAATCCTAGAATACAAACCTGTGGTTCCCTCAACCCTGGTTTAAGACAGACCTCTAGTGTTTGACCCAAGCTAAGTTTTGGCCCCTCCTTCCCCTTGTTGTTGTTGTTGTTAGGTGCCGTGGAGTTGGTGTCTGACTCATAGCAACCCTACATACAACAGGTGAAACCCTATTGTTAGTGCTTCTCTGCTATTCATAGCGTTTTCAATGGCAGATTGTTTTTTGGGAGTGGGTTGCCGGGTCCTTCTCCCAGCCTACAGCACCTGGTGTTCCCAGGTGATCTCCCATCCAAGTACTAACCAGGCATGACCCTGCTTAGCTTCTGACATCTGATGGGATCTGATGCCACAGTAGTATGGCGGCCGGCACAGAGAAATATTTTGTTTTAGGTGTTGGGATTTTAAAACTCACCCCATAACTAGGGTCCCTCATACTAGCCCGTGGGACTGACCTTTAGCTGACCCCAGGGCCACATTCCACTCACTCACTCCTACCCCTCCCATCGAGTGAGCAAAGATGGCCCCTGACCAGCCTGACCAGCCTCAACCACCTCAATTTTGATTGGCTACCCCTAGCATCTCAGTTAAATAACTGCCCCTACCTGGCAGGTATGACAGTTTACCTGCTGTACCTGTCAGGAATGTACCCTGATTGGCTAATCCCAGTACACACCGCCCTCCGGGAGCCTATATAAGCAGGGCTCCTGGACCCCCTTCACCCCACCACCATTCTCTGTCCTTCAACTGCTGTCTGGACCCCATCACCTCAATCCAGCACTCCCCAATCCAGCGGAAGATCTCCAAGCAAGCCAACGTGTCAAGACCAGGGGCCCCAAAGCACCAAAGGCTATAAGCAAGCCATGAAGAGCCTCCCAATTCCTCCCATCCTTGGGAAGGATGGAAGCAGAGAAGGCGGCTGCGAGAGTCAAGACCACCGGACCTCCAGCCCAGTGGAACACCAACTGCTTGTAGCTGTGCCTTTAAGGCTGAGCCGTACCACCAGTGAGCCTGCAGCATTCTATGTTGCAGGCTTGGAGCTAGCACTTGAGCACTTGACAGAGACTGCTTGCTGGTTGCACCCTACTTGGGGAGTAACCCAATAAACTTTGCCTCTCCTGTTTCCTGCAGAAGGTCTCCTGAGGTCCTTCTTTGGTACCTCTGGCCACTACACCAACCCAGTTTAGTGGGTCCCCGATACCCACTTGGTGTCAGGGCAAGGCTCTGACCTCTGCTGGGCCTGAGCCAAACCCCGACAGTTAGGTGCCATCAATTCAGAGTCCGACACATAGCGACCCTATGTACCACAGGCGGAACATTATTGTTAGTACTTCTCTGCTATTCATAGGGTTTTCAATGGCTGATTGTTTTTTGGAAGTGGGTTTCTGGGTCCTTCTCCCAAGCCTAGAGCACCTGGTGTTCCCAAGTGGTCTCCCATCCAAGTACTAACCAGGCCCGACCCTGCTTAGCTTCTGACATGTGACAAGATAAGATGCCACAGTGCTATGGCTGCAGACTTCCTCCCTCTAATGTGATAAAAATCACTTGCCTAAGATAAGTCTGCAGATGATGGTCATGATTTTGATGAGAGAAGAGATGGGGAATGTAACGTCATATGAGGTAATGTGACGCGATTGCTTCAGAGAAAACAAGGACTGAGAGAATGGCTACATATGTGTCACCTAGTGGTGACTATTCTTATATGCATACTTCTGCATAACTGCCTTGGCCCGTCGAAACAGCCAGTGTAGACATCAATGCCTAACCCTAGTGGTGGACAAAGAAGCACTGCATAGAGAAGTTCATTGGTATCAGTTTGACTCGGCTCAACACATAGTCATAGGATGAAAGAAATGTGGTCTGTTCTACCCCCAGCTTTCAAGCAGATAACTAGTGTTACCTCAGTCATGTAATGACAGTCTAGTCAATATTTTGCTTTGTCCAAAAATGTAGATAGTCTGGGTGAGTGCGTAATGACTATGACTCATATCAGACATTCTTCTCCAACAGGCAATCCAAATCACAATCGTGACTCACAGAGCTCTTTGAGGTTTACAAAACTGAAACCATGAAAAATGATAATTTTTCAGGGGATTTTTGCTTATGAATATGTAATAAATGTATTACATGCACTTTTCTAACTCGATAGCTGGCATGGGGACACTTACAGATGACTTTGTTCACAAGAGGAACTTTGAAGTTTGCTCAAGGGCTGCTTGCTGCCCTGTTTTTTGTCCATTCCCACCATTTGTAGAAATTGGGTATTATCGAATATTTCAAAGGTTCTTCTATGTCTTGCAGGGATAAGGAAAGTTAATTAGATCAATAGATGGCACAAGTTGGTGGATGAATTTGGAAGTAGGAATATTGTAACAACTGAGCATCTCAGTCTATACAATGTTAACATCTTAGTTTTTGTTTTTGCAGTGCTGGGGATCAAACCCAGGGCCTTGTACATAGCAGGCAAGAGCTCTACAACTGAGCTACATCCCCAGCCCACTGCTAACACATTGGGTAGTACATGAGCCCTCTTCACATTGAAGGACTTAGATTTTTTCTATCCATTGTACTTCACAGGGAATTCCCAATTGCATAAAGCTTCTGTTTAGACTTCTTGATGCTTCTGGAGATCACTTCTGGATATCTTTGCTTCTGTGGTCAACTCACGGTAGACTTTTAACTTCCTAATTCCATGGTGTCTGCAGCCATAGCACCCTGGCATCTGATCCTGCCTGATCTCGGAAGCTATGCAAGGTTAGCCTGTTAGTCCTTGGATGGGAGACCTCTTGGGAATACCAGGTGCTGCAGGCTTGGGAGAAGGACCTGGCAACATACTCCCAAAACACAATCAGCCATTGAAAACCCTGTGAATAGCAGAGACGCACTGACAATTGTGCTAGGCATGGCACAGTGTTGGGGAGTGTTTTGTTCTGTTGTACGTATGAGTCAGACCTGATTCGATGGCACCTAACATCAACAACAACAACTCCATGGTACAGGGCCCATTCTGTTTGAATTCTTCTAAGCATTCTCCTGGTTCCATTCCCATGTTAATACTAGTTGCACCCTTGCCTAACGTTATTAAATTTAAGGGAAACTTTAGATTGTTTTAAAAAGACTAAATGGTTTAAAAACAAGTTGAGATTCAGACCAAGAAACCTAAGACCATTGGATGGATGAACAGGAAGAGGGAGGGTGGCAGAGGGACAGTGGAAGAAGAAGGGTGGCCTCACGTTCTTGCTTTATTCTATTTCCTACACCTTGTCATCTTAGCTTAGCCCTCTATTCCCTCTTCTTACTTCATTTTTACTAATTTGTTTTAAATTCCAGTGAGTATTGTGGTTCTGATTTCACCTTTGTCATAGACATTTTTGGTCTGCATACATGTTTATTATTCATATGCAGGGCCATGGGGAGGCTTACAGGAAAACCTGGTCAGGATCACACCTAATGCTATAAAACTCGTGTGCATGAGGACAAGGAATAACAACAAGCCACAGCTGCTAAGGTTTTGTTATGATACTGTTCTGAGAACTTTCATATACTGACTTATTCCTAAATGACTATCTTATATTGGTCTACCATTCTATAGAGGAAAAACTGAGGCATAGAAGTTGTCACCTTCCTAATAACTTAGGCAATGGTTCATTTCAGGTTGAAGTGTCTCAATACGATGAAACTGCCCTTACAACTGCCCACCCTTGGAGTGACTTGCCTTTAGAACAAACACTTTATACTGTTGTTAAGAGTTAGGTATCAAATAGTAAGAAGCCAAACCTCTAAACTAGAACTACTCATAGTCAGGTGGATATTACTCCTACCTTGCTCAGCAGGAAGGTAGGTTTCTTGGAACAATGACTTCCTGTAGCACAGAAAGTCCTCTCTGGTTGCCTGGCTCCCATATATACTGACTCACATGTAAACTGGGAAACCTGGGCTTTGATGAGAATGGAAGCTTTTGGTGTGGCAAGTATGGGTTAAGTGTCATGAGCTTACTCATGTCCATGTTTGCATCAGACTGAGTGACCAAATAAAGACATAGTAGGGTGGAGTAGGTCTGTCATAATGTGGAGCATATTTTGTGCCTTCCCCTTTTATTCTTTGCTTGTGGTTAAACTCCATGTAATGGATCCCTCTGGGCTGTCTTATTAAAACAAAATCAGTTAAAGATTGTTTCTTGTCATAAATAATAGGTGTCTGCATGGACATTCTTCACTTACTAAAAAGTAAAAATCTATGTTCATTTAACAGAATGCTTGTCTGATTGGTGAGGCAAACAGTATGTATCACCTGATAAACTAGAGCTGATATAGAAATCTTAGAGGGGTTACCAAAGTTCATTTCTACTTAAACTGACCTCTCAGAAAACATTTAAGTGCCTCATCCACTGACAGATATACAATCCCAACTACTCAGTCCTGGGTACTTCTATGGATGATCCGTTGAATCTAACTTGTCTCCTATAAAGGCTACTGGGATCTGAACTCCCAAATCAGGTTCCAAAGCCAGATGCGAGATCTGCTATAAGAAATGATGGGAGCTGGGCATGGTGGCATGTGCCTGTAATCTCAGCAGTTTGGGAGGCTAAGGCAGAAGGATCACAGGCTAGAGGTCAGAGGCAGTTTGTACAACCTAGTAAAACCTCAAAATGAAAAATTAAAAAGGAAGCTGAGGGTGTTGCTCAGTGGTAGAGCATTTTTCTAACATGTGTGAGTCCCTGGGCTCAATCCCCCGTACTGACCCCTGGCCAAAAATAGTGGTGGACTCATTGCTGACCCTCCCCTGCACACCTTACTGTCAATTGTGTCTACTCCACTTCCTTTTTAATAGGTAGTTAACACCTTGCACTTTGTCCTCCCAAATAACTAACACAGTTGTCTCGCTCACTGTCCCTATCTTCCTCTCTAGCTTCCTTGTTCAGTTCTTCCCCCTTGAGTCCTGTTAAATCTGTTCTTAGTCTTCACACAGACCTCTAATCTGTTGATCACTTTACCTTATCTCAATGTACTAGCTGTTGCCTTTATTTCTTTGTTAATTTTTTTCCAAGTAACAATCTTGTAGCTCTGTTTCTTTCTTTCTGATAAACCTCAGTCCTGCATGAATTCAATTCTTTACCTTGTCCTACTATAGGAAAGACAGGTTGGCTGAATAAAAGACTGCGGTAGATTCATGCCTCTAAACTCATCACTGCCTGTAGCTGTACCACTGTGGCGTCTGATCCCATCAGATCTCGGAAGCTAAGCAGGGTTGTGCCTGGTTGGTACTTGGATGGGAGACCACCTAGGAACACCAGGTGCTGTAGGCTTGGGGGAAGGACCTGGAAACCCACTCCCAGAAGACAATCAGCCATTGAAAACCCTATGAATAACAGAGAAGCACTATTAATAGTGTTTCGCCTGTTGTACGTAGGGTTGCTATGAGTCGGATACCAAACTGATGGCATCTAACAACAACAACAAACTCATCACCAGCTTCCAAAATATTCTCCCACCTTCCAAATATTGCAGAGAGGAGGAGGAAGAGAAGGTGGGAAAAATATAGTTGTTGGACAATCTAAGTAAACATAAAATTTCCTAAGCAGCCAACTCTTGCTTTTTTCTTGTAACAAATGCTTCCCTTTATCTTCAGCTTATAAACTAGTTAGTAAAATATATATTAATTTCTCTAACTCCCCTGCTATAAGGAGTTATCTGTCTTGGTCTTATATATTCTTACCAACTCCCCCAAATTAAACTCACCAATTAAATAGATGATCTCCCTCCTATTCTTTCTAAATTAGTCCCTCTGGTGCTTCTAGTTATTAGAGCCTATGTCATGATTGTGTCCCTAGCAGCAAGGACTGTAGGAGAGTCCTTGTGCCAATGGGACTCCTGTGAGAAACTCTTTAGACTGGTTCAAGAGGGAGGCATTTAAATGTAAAAGTTCCACAGCTGCATTGAACAACTTGTCCTCACCAGGAGGGCTGGAGTGACTGTATTTCCAACCTGCTCAGACAGCCTTGTCTCACCTGTGCTCTTGAAGACTGTACAAAATTGAGAATGAATATCTTACCCTCTGACTCTGACTAGAAATGATTGCCCCTCTTTATGCCACTGTAGCAGCACCTACACTTTCAGGTCAAAAATTTCAGATGAGTTTGCAAAAAGTCATAGTTTCACAATTTAGCCAAGCTTTCTGTGGTTACCAAGTGCCCCCTGTTGGTAGATGTGTTTAATGTTCTAACTTGTGATTAAATCCTACAAATGCTTCCAAACAGCACAGCCCAGTGTCTAATCCCCGAACAAAGGCAAAGTCTCTATGAATGTGAGACGGTCAGGTTGGGCCCCAGGAGGGCGTCACCCCGTGGCCTTTGCTTTGGCCATCTCATCCCTTCTCCCAGGGCTGTGCTTTCAGGGATGGTGGCCATACTTAGCAATACTATCCCTCTGTCCTTCTCATCCAAGGCTAGTTTTTACATACTCAAGACATTTGAGAGAGTGTAGAACTGGCATGTTTCTTTCACTGATCAGTTTTGAGAGAAACTTTGCTTCCCCTAATGCCTCCTTTTTTTCTGGATGGAAGGTTCAGGAGTTGGGTCTAATATTCAGACCCAGAATGGGGCATCTCAGACTACCACGTAAAGGACAAGTTGGGTTTTGGTCTGTCACAGAACAATATTTTGACATTTTCTACTGTTTTACAATCTGTTTGAAACATAGCTTGGTAAACAAAGAGAAAGTACAAAAAAACTATAGTGTTAACTGAACAAACAGGTAGCTAACATAATTGTTATTCAGTGACAGCTATCGAAGTGTATATAACTTAATGCTAGAGTGAACATTTTGCATGTGGTGAATAAAATTCACAATTGTGAAAATGACAAGTGAGCTTCCACCTTACTGAATCTAGGTTGGATTGACAGCAGTTCTGCTTATAAGGGATAACAAGGCTGAGACGTGGCTAAGAAACTGATGGTCTAGGCTGGTCTCTCCTACTGCTCTGAGGTAAGGAGACCAGAGTGTGAGAAGAATTCAAAGCCATCACAAGAGACTCGGGATAGATCTTATGTAAAACCAAGTAAGTCGAGATGAGGTTCTTAAACTTATCCTCAGTTCTTCATTGCTAATCAATTATAAGTTTATCCTATAACCCTGCAGTTACTTGAGATGGGTAGATTCCAGATCTGTGAGTTTCCTATACACAGATCTTTTGGTGCAAAATGAGCCTCAGTTGTCATCTTCTTTTTTTACTGTTTTCTTCAATTTATTTTTTTTGTTTCATTTGCCTAAAGTTAGTGACCCATCTGGAATGTGTCTGGGGGCACATGGAGACAGGGCACCCATAGTCTCTGATGCTCACAGTAACTGCTTGTCACCTTCCATGAGTCCCGGGCTCTTATACAACTCCTTCTGCAGAAGCCCTTTCCTGCTGTAGCTGGGTGCAACAAGCAGCCCAGGCATGGGGCTCGCTGTCTCTGGGCAGCCTGATGGAAGGAGCCCCCAAACCAACCCTGGGAAGAGCTTAGCCAGGGCCAAGGAAGCAGAAGAGAACCAGGGCAGGAGGGGCACCTCTGCCCTGCACAGAGTGAAGTTCCTGCCTGACAGGCTGAGCAGTCCTGGACTGCTGTGTGAGCTAACTCAGGAGATTATCCAGCAGGGGCTTGGTAGCCCTGGAGACCCCAACATGACCAAATCTCTAAAATATCTCCATCCACTTGGGATCAGGAAGTTGTCCCTGCCAAGAAGGCCTGAGTGACACTTCCATAGCCAAGACCTATGCTTCCACACAGAGGGAGGAGAGAACAAAAACAACTGGCTGCTCTGTGGCTGGCCTGGCCAGGCTGGGGTGGGGGACTGTCTTTGAGGATCCAGGCTGGCTCCCTCCCTACACCTCTGTTCTGTTACTCCTGCCATCTAATGACTGGGTCTCACCTGGCAGAGGCCACTAAGCCAGAAATGCTTCAGGGATCTATCACATCTTGCTCACCAAATCCTCACTTGATAGCCTATGACTGCACCGTGGTAGAAATGAGGCTCAGAGAGGTCAACGTGCTGGAGATCACAGAGCTAACTGGAAGCTGAGGCATTGCCTGTCACCCGCCCAGCACTATCTAGACCTGGACTCTGCACCATGACTAGGAAGTTAAAAATAAGGAGGGAACCTTATTTAACTTTGTAGTTGTGTGGGGGATGGGAAAGGAAGCCACTTCACTCAGTGATGGTGTTAGTGTTCAAGCTCTTTCCATTGCAGATGTGCCAGGTCTTCCTAGCCTTTGGCATCTCCTGGAGCAGCCCCACAATGCCCAAGGGTGTTTGCTGAGGCCCAGATTCTTCAGGAGCGCCTCACCATCCAGCTTTTTCACCCACTGCTCTGTCTTTGTCTAGCCTGAGCTCTTCCCATGGAGGTGGTGTGACAGCTGCCTCCCTGAGGTTGAGATTCCAGCCTGTCTCATCCACATATTTCATCTCAACATGGGGCTTGTAGCCCTCCTTCTGGAAGTCCTGAGGGAAGCCCCAGCACTCCTCCTACAGGCTGTCCTTGTTGATGGCCATCTTGTCCTCAGTGCAGGATACAGCTGGGAGGGGGACTTGTCCTCACCAGGAGGGCCACCTTCTGCACTGTGGTCTCCAGTAGAGCTTTGTTCTGACACAGCAGCAGGGCAGCTGCCAACCTTCTGCTCATGATGGGATCCTTGTCCAGGATGGTGGTGGAGGAGACAGAGAAATCCTGCTGCTGCTTCTTATCCAAGGTGATGGTTCTCCGGTCAGTGTTCTGACTCTGAGCTGCATGGGCTGAGTGTTCCTGGTATGGGTCAAAGTCCGTGAGCTCCTCTAGCTCCTCCCATGTGCAGTCAGCCCATAGGTGGGGTCTGCCCCAGAGTGCTGCAGAACTCTGAGGCGGTGTCTTACAATGGCCTCCACTTCTGTTCAGGATCTTCCACCTCCTCCCAGGTGCACTGGTGGGTCTCTAGCTTTTTCATGATCTCCACCACCTTCTTGCTGCTGTCTCTCTGCTTTTTCACAGCTAGTGGAGCTGTTGCAGCTGCCACAACTGGTGTCACTTCTCCAGGCTGCTTCTGCAGATCCAGCTCCACCTCGCCCTGCTCCAACACCTTCAAGGAACTTGATAGCGGGACTGTCCCATCCCTTTCGTTGCTGATGTCTATGTTTCTCCACATAGTGTTATCAGATGGCATAAGCTGTTTTCTCATCCTCCACAGCCTCCTCCACCTTGGGCACTCAGTGCCGACCCAACCCCATAACCTAAAACCAAAGTCCCTAACTTGAGTCTGGTTCCCAACAGGAAGCAAATCATCTGACCACACTACCATATTAACTCATATGTTTAAGCATTTTGTTGTTGTTAGGTGCCCTTGAGTCAGGAGAGACTCATAGTGACCCTATGTACAATAGAATGAAACACTCCCCAATATCGTGCCAGGTTCACAACCTTTTTTATGTTTTTTTTTTTTTTTCAGCCCATTGTTGTAGACACTGTGTTAATTGATCTAGTTGAGGGTTGTTCTTATTTTTGTTGACCTGCCACTCTCCCAAACATGATGACCTTCACCAGGGACTGGTCCCTCCTGACATGTCCAAAATATGTAAGACACAGTCTAGCCATCCTTGATTCCAAGGAGCACTCTGGTTGCACTTCTTCTAGCATGGATCTGTTGGTTCTTTTGGCAGTCCATGGTATATTCAATGTTCATCTTCAGCACCATAATTCAAAAGCATCAATTCTTCTTCTGTCTCCCTTGTTCAATGTCCAGCTCTCACAACCATATGATGTGACTGAAGATACCATGGCATGAGTCAGGTGCACCTTGTCTTCAGTGTGACATTGTTACTTTTCAACTCTTTAAAGAGGTCTTTTGCAACAGCTTTTCCCAACGCAATGTGTCTTTTGATTTTTTGACTGTTACTTCCATGAGCATCCAATACCTGTAAGTACTTTTTAGCAGGAAGCTAAATGATCTTAAAATAAGCTATTTATGAGCTTGATAAGTATTAATGTGAACAAAAAAATACATGTACAATTTTCTTATTCCCTTACATGAACCATAAGTGTACACATGACTTCTGATCTGAAATGGATGTTGAGTTGGTTTTTCAATTGTCAGATTGGTTTCTGCCATCTTTAGTTACCTGAGTCAGTTGTATGAAACTCTTTTGGGGACTGCTTTGGGGTAACATGGGTTGGGGAGTGGTGGTTAATCTGGGTGTGGGGAGATGTCCATTCAGGTTGACTGGGTGGAGTATGGAGCCACTCAGGGTCATTAAATATTTTTCTTGTGCAGTGACTGAGACTGAAATAGATGGTGGTCGTAATGGTGATGATGGTTGGAGGCATGAAGCTTTCCATTTCTGAATGAGCCATCAGCTTAGTATTGCCTGAATGTGAAGAGGTCATTTCTTTGCAGAAAATTCTAACCTTAAGAGTAATCTCCTTGTATGACTGATTCTTGGTAGAGATAAGTAAGCTCTCATAAGATAGATACGAGTTTTCTATTGATGCTCTAACACATTACCATAAAGTGGCTCAGAATTTATCTGGCACACAAATTTGTGTGTTTTTTGGTAAGCATCAAATACAATAGTACTTCAAATTGGAACTATACCTTAGGAAAACAAATATCTTACAAATCTGGAAGTTAGATCTGAAATGAGTCTCCCTGGGTGAAAATGGAGATATTTGCAGAGCTATACTCTTTCCTGGAAGTTCTAGGAGATGCTATACATCTTGGTTTCTCCATCTACTCTATGCTGCCTTTGTTCCTTGGCTTATGGCTCCCTTCCACCTTCAAAGTAAGTGAAACAGGGTGGAATTTAATATTGCATGACTAGGACACACTTATACCACCTCTTTCCATGTTTAAGCTTCTTGTAATCATCATGTTCGCATGGAGATGTTATTGTTGTTGTTGTTGTTGTTGTTAGGTGCCATTAAGTCAGGTCAGACTCATAGCAATCCTCATAGGGTTCACTGGGATAGTCTAAGACAATCTCCCAATGTAGAGGTCAGCTGATTACTACCCTTAATTCCATATGAATTTTAATTCTCCTATGTCATTTAACAACATACTCACAAGTCCTAGGAGTTAGGTTCCAAAATGTAGCTGTATTTTATTGTTATTGGGGAGCAGGTCTGAGAAGAGAACACAAGTCAGGGAGGCTGGCAGTAACAAACCCTCCCCAGTTGCAACAAATACCTTGATTTGTTTGTGTACATGTATATTCCACACAGCTATTATAGTAGAGAATGTAGACAGAGTTTATTAAGGGTAGTATACCTTCAAGAAGTGAAAATGGCAATAGAGAAGAGCTAGGGGCTGGGATTTAGCTCAGTTGGTAGAGTGCTGCTCTACAATCTCTGAGGTCCTGGGTTCAATTCCCAGCACCACAAAAATGGGAGAAGGACATGGCAATCCACTCCCAAGGCAATCCCGAAACAGCCATTGAAAACACTATTAAGGGTCGCTATGAGTTGGACATGACTTGATGACACCTAACAACAACAACAACAACAACAACAACAACAACAACAACAACAACAACAGTGTTCCTGCTACTACTTTGTAGAGCTAAGGTCAGATGTGATTTTTTTTTTTAATAGTGAGTTTTGAGACTTCATGAGAAGAGAAGAAACATTTCACACCTGGGGCCCATGGCTGGAATGGCTAATGGAATCCTAGTGCCTTCAAAGGACTGAGCTCAGAGGCAGGCACTGCAAAAAGTTAGGAATCCAGGCAGCTACTGATCTTGACAGGAGAGAGAGCAGAATCCACTAAACAATACTCTGGGCAATTGCTGAGGGTAGTGCAGGTCTCACACATTCTTCATTACCCTTCCTGGCTTAATGCAGGAGTGATTTTAATCTTTTTCTTCCACCTAGAAACCATGCTATTTACAAAAGTATTATCTATCAGAGAAGCACTGACCACCAGATCAAGGCCTTTGGCTCTGAGGAGGCTTACTTTGATTTCAAATGGCTGGGAAATAGGTAGCTGGGAAATAGAAGACTGCAGAGGCCTCTTTGTTCCCTTTCTTCTGGCCTACCACCCTCTATCACTATCTGCCCACCACAAAAAGATATGAAACTCAGACTTTACCTGGAAAGGGGTATGTGCCCATGAAAAGCCTCAATGAGTGAAATCCACAATGTTGATGCTGCTTGTTTAATATACATTGGTTGCCCCCACTTTTGTATGAGCCCTAGAACTCATCTTTGCAGCACCACTATCTGGTGGTAAAGAACTGACAGGAAGAGTTATATATATTTTTTATTGAATGCCCATGGCATGTAATACTTGTAAGAAGTGAATTTAAAAAGAACAAATTAGTTTTTGTGGAAAATTCTAATCTAATTGCTGTTAAGACACTGTATTATAGAGGAACTTCCTAAAAAGGTAGGGAGTTTATCCATTGCCCTTATGGAAGTCTAGCAAGGAAGAGATTACGTAGTTCTGTCACTTTGTTTGGGAGCCTAGTAACAATGATATATATAGTTTTGTATACCTACCATTCACTCAGCTACTTTAGTAAGTGTCAAAAACTTTTGACCCATAAACAAAATGTTTTTATCCCTGATAATTTGTTGAGTAGGTAGTTCAAAGGGGTGGTTTTGTTCAGGATCAACTATGGATTTAAGATTCACACAGTCTTTTGATGAAGCATATCCAATGGCAATTCATTGCATTGTCAAAGATGGTCACCATGACTACCAGCTATGTTCCAGCTGTTAGAAAGGGAAACAAAAAACCCTATAATCCTAATACTTTTCTTTTCTTTTTCTTTCTTTCTTTTTTTTGCAGTACTGGGGGTTGAACCCAGGGCTTCGCACCTGCATGCTCTGCAAGTGCTGGATCACTGAGCTGCGCCTCCAGCCCATTTTTTTTTTTTTTTTGTTTAGTTTTTGAGACAGAGTCTCCCTAAATTACGCAGACTACCTCTGGTCTCGAACTTGCGATCCTCCCGCCTCCGCCTCCCGAGCCACTGGGATTACAGGCATGCGCCACTGCGCCTGGCTCCCTAATACTTTTCTAAGGACATAGACTATAATGCACGCATTACAGGATCATAGTTCAAAGACCTGTTCTATACATGATGGCTATCATCTCACAATATTATTGGGAGTTATACTTCTGGAGAAACTTTAAACCATTGGTGTCGTATTTCACCAATGGGTTTATAGTTAAAAGGAAATAATATACAACAAACCAAGAAAGCATAACAAATTCAGTTTGCATAGTAGTTTTGAACCAAGATCACAAGCTTGAGAGTAACCAGCTAAACAAATTAAATGACCAAGGGGACCTAGGTGAGACCTGTTGTAACCACTGAGCCTTTTATGTAATTGGATCTCAATTTTCCAAGAGGGTATAATGTGTAATATTCAAATATTCAGGTAAAACATGTAATATTAGTGCTGGCACTTTCTGATTTAACTAAGATAATCTGGAACAATTTTGTCACTTAATAACAAATGACAAGGTTGAATTAAGGGAATGCTATTAGAATTATACAACCAGTATAATCTGGATAAAAAGTGGCTTTGAGGATGTTGCCAAAGTTAACCATCAGATAGACAAAAGGATTTCTGAGTTGAAATTCTGTCAAGTTACCCATAGTAGCTATTTGTGAAGATTTACACCATTATCCGGTGAAAGGGCCTGGGATTTAGCTTAGTTGGTGGAGTGCTGCTCTGCAGTCTCTGAGGCCCTGGGTTCAATCACCAGCACTGCAAGAATGGGAGACAGATGTGGCAGCCCATCCCAAAACAATCCTGAAACAATCAGCCATTGAAAAACCTATGAGGGTCACTATGAGTCAGACATGACTGGACTGTACCTAATAACAACAAAAACATCCTGTCAAGTGAAAAAATAAGAGGCATAAACAAAAACTAAGAGGAGCTATTTGAAATTCATCTGAGTTTGTAGTGTCTGGTTATGGCATCAGGAAGTTTGAACTTTGTGTGGCCGACACATCAGGCATGAGACCAGTCACTTAATTTATATCAAGTTGTCTAGCTCACAGGGCTTCAGGAAAGAGCCTTTTCTTAGTAATTCCATGGGAGACCCATGGAATGGAATTTAGTATCTCATTAAGACTACATGTAAATAACTAAAAACCTATAAAACAACGAACAAAGCTCTAATCTAGTAACACATATATTAACCTAGCTTTAGAAAATTTCTCTGTGATTTGGATTACTGCTAGATGTAGTAAAAAACTAACTTTTTAAAATGAGCTTAGTTACATCACACTTGTCTTATGTAAATAAGTATAGTAGGAAAAAAAATGACTTACCATCTAGTTATCTGATTTAGAAACTTTTCAGTCAAGAAAGCCAAACCAAGATAGACTTCAGATTTCACCAGTAGAAAATATATGATTTCTTGAGATTCCTGGTCATGCCAGGAAATGACAATTTTACTTTAAGCCTGGGAACTATTAAAGCTAGGTATTCTACATTTATTTACAAATGATATCCTAGTCAAAGTTTTCAAGTTATACCCTGTTATTGTTGTACCCAGCACTCCACCCTAGAAAAATACTCCAAGACACAAAAGGACTGGGAGCAGAAGGAAGCTTTAATAGACTGATCAGCCAGCTGCCCTTAGTCCCGGGAGTGGACTTAGAGGGAACAGCAGCTCAGGTCTTGTCAGTTTGGGTTTTAGAGGGCAGTTTAAGGGGTGGGGTGTACAATGTAAGTTTTCATTTTCCAGAGCTCATCCCTTTACAGAAATTCCCTGATTTTGACCTTTACAAGGTTATCTTGTGACACCACCTTTTTCTTAATCCAGCTATTTGGTAGGCATATCCATCTTGTGACACAGCTGTCCTTATCAGCTTTTGTTGAGGGCTGGTTTTCAAGGAACCAGTGATTTTAGTGACCTTAGGCCTGCTCTCGAATTATAAATAAAACATTCTTATCCATCTGGTGCTGGGGATTGAACCCAGGGGCTCACATATGCTAAGCACAAACTCTACCACTGAGCTACACCCCTGAACCTCTCAAGTGAATATTCTTGAATTTATGTGAGTAACCATACTGCCATTAAACATCAACAGTTTCTGAATTCTGGAGGAATTGGGGAAAAAAAGTAAATGCTTTTGCCTTTGTTCACAATAGTATACTTTACAAAACTGTTAAATTTTAGGTATCTAAAGAAAGTTTCCTTAAACCTAGACACCAAAAAAAAAAAAAAAAAAAAAAAAAAAAAAAAAAAAAAAAAAAA
>VMDO01025250.1:0-28521 GCA_007922755.1 Pedetes capensis
ACAATTAATGAGTTAGAATTTCCATTTTTCCTGTTTCCTACTTTATTTCTAAATCTATTAATTTCATCATATATACACATTTTAACAATTCAGTAAAAATAATCACAGAATTGATACTTTTGCAGTGTCCTATACCCCTAATCCTTTACAACATGGGGTGAAACTGACAATTTTTTATAATTTATCTACGGAAATGATTCACTTTAGTGATTCTCTTTATACTATTATCAGTGTTCAGTGAACAATATTTTCCTAGAGGTTTATTAATTTCATAAAGGTTTTAAAATTTGTCTATTTAGAATTGTGGAAAATACTTTCATATGATTTTTGTAAAGTTTCTCTGATATGTCTTAACACGTTAGCTTTTAAGAAGTCAAAATGATAAATGAAGCCACTGTGCAAACAGAAAATGCAAATCTTTTCTCTTTTTTAATTTGCCTTTTTAACTAGGTGAGTTAGTCATTTCAATTTTTGTTTCAACACATTTATCTTTCTTTAAACAAAGACAAAGACAATATTATTATTTGATATATTAAGCTTACATATTTGTGCTTTAAATATTTTTCTCTTTTATGTCATCTTTTTTTCCTTGAACCAACTGGCACCAAACTTTTCTTTAGCCTTTCAATCATGAAATGATATACCCTGTTGCAGCTCTTCTCCATTTCCCATATAGGCCAGTCTTGAATTGGTATTAGTTAGCTTTTGAGTAATTGTGACAAAATGCAAGATTGAATGGGGTAAAAAGGAAGGATTTCTTTTACCTCCTGGTTTCAGGGGTTCAGTGCATGCTGTTGAAGGAGGGCATGGTGGAAGAGGCAGTGGGACCACATGACAGAGACTCTTCCATTGATGGAAACAGGAAGCAGAGAGAGTCAGCCATGATCAGAGCTAGGGTAAAGCCTCAAAGCCCACTCCCAATTCTGCTAGCCAGGTCCTACCTCCAAAAGCTCCACAGCCTCCCAAAACAGTGCCACCCTCTAGGGACCAAGTACTCAAACATGAGCCTTGGGGGCCAGTTTCTGTTCATTCAAGCCATAACAATTGGTTTCTTAGTTTGGAAAAAAGACTTTGTCATATCAAACTACTCTGGGGATATAAAGCTATCTAGAAGATTAATTTTACTTGTTTTTGAGAAGGTCTACTTACTGTTGCATCCTTTTCCCTGTGTATTTATGGCTGTGATTTTTCATTATTTGTTTTGTTCTTTGTTGTACAAGTCTAAATGTTTGTTCACTTTTTCTGTATTTATTCACTTATTTGCTTATTTATCTTTTGCAGTACTCAGGTGTTGAACTCAGGGTCTTGTGTGTGCTAGGCTAATACTGTACCCCTGAGCTACACCCTCAAGCCCCTTTCTTCTTCTTTTTTTTATCTTGAGACATAATGTGGCTAAGTTGCCTGGATACCTCTGGCCTCCAGTGTGCAACCTCCTGCTTCAGCCTCCCAAGCCCTTGGGATTGCAGGTGTGCACCATAGTACCCTACTTGCTTCTATTTATTTTTAACTGATTCTAAAATATTGCAAAGGATTTCGCTGACTAGATAGTTCATGGTTATTTTTATTTCTTCAATTATATAATAAAACCAAAGAACATCACAATAATTTTTCTGTGTTCTTGTCTAGAGTTGATTTACCTACATTTTCTTTCTAATATTAATTGTAAAGGCAATAGGACAAAATATGCAACATAAATCATAAGTCATTAAATTTGGCCTGTGATTATTTTTACTGAATTAAGATGTGTATATATGATGAAATTAATAGATTTAGAAATAAAGTAGGAAAAAGGAAAAATGGAAATTCTAGCTCATTAATTGTGCCTACTTTAGTTAAGTTTCAAAGTAAGGGAAAGTATACATTAAGACATGAAATATAAAAATGTTTGAAGAAAGTAATAGCTTTGTAGTCAATATATGAAAGTATCTAAATTCTATTTTCTAACTGTAGTTTTGACAAAGAGGTTATTATGCTGTTGAATTACATTGTTAATAATTGCTTTCACTATACAGAATTTTTGCATCACTCTAAATTTTGTGAAATTGCCATATAAATTAGAAAACAAACAAATTTGCAAGTTAATTATTTCAGGAAATAAAAGCAACATAAAAAGTTAATGATAGCAATACAGCTTTGAAAATGCCTATATAATAATTCCAAAGCCCTTTTATATTCCCTACTTAAAAGGCACTTACTCTTTGAGGGTGTTTGATATAATAGTAAACTAAAAGTAGTTAGTGATACAGGCAAAATGAATTATAGTATCTCAAAGACTATGGCTCCTTTTATGTTTTGATTCAGGAATGTCTTCAAGAAAAGTTCATGTTATAACATGAATATGTTAGATTTTAGATAACATAAGAGAGAATGACCTGACAGCCCTCTCCAGAAACAATCCTTAAAACAGCTATTGGAAACCCTATGAATAGCAGAGAAAGACTCAACAGCATCTAACAACAACATATCATTGTATTTAAATTATAGGTCATAAATAAACTATATACTTGAGAAGGTCCTTTTTACTCCAAGTGTCACATTTCTGCCCTCTAATTTTATTGTTATATCACTTACACTTGCTGTGATATTTTTTGTTAAGTTTAAATATATTCTCTTTTACTATTTGCATTTTTTTCTCTTTTCCTGCTTCCTCTTGGATCTGGCAGCTAGCAGGTCCTGGGTCTTTGAAAGAGCTAATTTGAAGTTCTCTTATACAACAGAACAATGATTATATATGTCTAGGCTTTCTACCAACTGTGATACCTGGAGGATCAGTTAGTGAGTTCTGCCACAAGATCCTCAAGAAGCAATATAGGTAAAGATGGATTTAAGAGACATTCAATGGCAACAGTGATGTAGCAGAGATGTCCACCTCAATAAGAGGGAATAAATATAGTTTTCTGTATTTCTCCTAATAAGTACAGCTAAAACTCTGGGTATTATACTTGAAATATAAGAAGACTGTGAAATGTGTAGAAAAGAAGGCAAATTGGTTAGAGAGCTTGGAATGAATAGTGGCAAGTTCCCTGGGTTGCATTTTTACTTCATACATCTCATACTTGGAAATAAAGAAACTGGAAATTTGTAAATGCCAATGGACACAGAAAAAATAGAAAAAAAAAATCTCCAGCATAAACTCACTCTAATCAGCCACAGAAGCAGGAAAAGGAAAGCCTAGTAAGAGAAAACATTTAGATATAATGTATTAAATAATCATTTCCTTAATTATAATAAATGCATTATTAAGTAATATTAAATAATTTATTTTTCTCCATACAGACATCAGAGAAAAACACTGTGGTCCTCCTCACATTCTAACCAAGACATACCAAGTACAGAACTCCAGTTTCCATCTTCATGAAGCTATAATAAGTTTCCTTGATGTAAATGCCAAAGTGGTGACACAGAAAACCAGGTAGGGAAGAGGAACCACCAGCCCACCAGCAGGTGAGAATCCTCATGCCCACCAGGAATGTCAGTGGAAACCACATGACGAATCTGGGTGGCCACCTCCACCAGCTTGAATGAAAGCCCTTCTCCCTCTCCACTGCTGTAGGGTCAAAAGAGGCTTAAAGGCAGTCAAGCATTTTAGCATCACATAGTGGTAATGAGATAGTCTCTACCTTGGTATCAGTGAAGAGAACATTGAGAACTAAGAATCCTTCCCCTGCCTGTTGTTGTTATTATTGTTGCTGTTGTTAGGTGCCATCAAGTTGGGTCCAAATCATATCAACCCTGGGTACAACAGAGCAAAAAACACTACCCATACAATATTTTTTATGTTTAAACCCATTGTTGCAGACATTGTGTCAATCCAGCTGGTTGAGGGTCTTTCTTTTTTACCTTGGCCTTCCACTCTCCCAAACATGATATCCTTCTTCAGGGATTAGTCCCACCTAACAACATGCCCAAATATGTTGCTTCCAAAGCCGTCCTTGCTTCCAAAGAGCACTCTGATTGCATTTCATCTGTTGGCAGTAATATAGAGGTAGAAGGCCATTCCCTTATTTGATCAGTGTTAGAGAACCCTGAATAAAACAGAAGGTTTAAATAAGCTCAAGACAAAACATGAAAACATATAGGACTCAATCAATCATATATCATTCTAAGTATGAAGATCTGAAAGTGAATGAAAAAAATCGATAGATGCCAAGCACCAAGATGAAAAGATGTTAGAATTAGCATATAAAGATTTTAAACAAGCCATGATAAAAATATTTCCATGTAGAATTAAAAATGAAAGAAATTAAAGTACAGAAAGTTTCAAAAGGTACTAGTATGTATTAGCAAAAAATATAAGCCCTAAAGAAAAGCCAGTCTCAGAGGTCCCAAGTTCAATTCCCAGCACCACAAAAGTGGGAGAAGGGCCTGGTAATCCACTCCTAAGGCAATCCCGAAATAGTCAACCATTGAAAACTCTATGAGGGTCACTATGAGTCAGATATCGACTCGACAGCACCTAACAACAACAACAAAGAAAAGCCAAATGGAAACTTTTGAATTGAAAATTCCAGTACTCATGATGAAAATCTTAGTAAATAAGCTCAACAGCAGAACAGAGTAGACAGAGGAGAGGATCCCTGAATAGGAAGACAGAGCAAGAGAAAGTAATGAACTTGAACAACAGAGAGAAAATTTACCAATATGGGAGGCCAAAAAATGTGCTTCACTTATTTCTGTGTCCACAACTGATTTAGCATGCACATCATAAATTTCTAGAAAGAGCAAAGAGGATTGGTGGGGTGGAGAAACAGCTAGAAGAAATAATGGCTGAAATATAGCCATGCTTTGTAGGAAAAATAAACTAACAGATACAAGAAGCTGAGCAAAGCCCCAAAAGGATACACTCAGAGAAATCTGTGCCAAGACAAAATATAATTAAGCCTGTGAAAAGTAAAGAAAAAAAATTAACCTTGAAAGGATCCAGAGAAAAATCAACACATTACTCCTAAGAGAAAAACAATAAGAATGACAGTGGATTTATCATCAGAAACTAGACCAGAGGGAATTATCGCAATATTTTCTCAGATAATTAAAGGAAAGATCTGTCAACCCAGAATCCAATACTCAGTGAAAGTGTCCTTCAGGAATGAACAAAAAATAAAGATTTTTATGGATGAAGAAAAGTTAAAAGAATTTTTCCAGCATATTAATCATAAAAGAATTGTGAACATTTCCTAAACAGAGACAAAATGAGAGAAGAAAGAAAGTTGGACTGTTAAGAACAGCAAAATGATATCATGAGTTCATATCATAGCCTTTCCTACTTGTGTAATCTAAACTTGATGGCCGAGGCAAAAATCCTAATACTAACTGATGTAGTTTTAAATGCATGTAGTGGAAATAGTTAAGACAAACAGTATTATGAATTTTGGAGCCTAAGTAGATATAATAAGTAGAGGCAAGATGTCTGTAGTTTACACAAGCAGCTAAAATGATGACATAAGTAGAAAAAGGTTATAGATACATACATGTGTGATTTATGATTAGGTATGTCATAGGTGATGCATGACGTAATACCTAGAAAAATATTTTAAAAGTTGTACAAGGGGAGACAGCTAAAAGCATTATATTGTTGTTGTTGTTGTTGTTGTGGTGGTGGTGGTGGTGGTGGTTAGGTGCCATCAAGTTGAGTATGACTCCATAGTGACCCTGATAGGGTTTTCACTGACTGATTGGGGGTTGCTTTGGAAGTAGATTGCCATGTCCTTCTCCAATTTTTGTGGTGCTAGATATCAAACCCGGTCCTCAGGGAGGGCAGAGTAGCACCCTAGCAACTGAATTAAACTCTAGCCCTAGAAGCATTATAGATAAGTCAAATTTGTTTGTAAAAATATTCAAATAACCCACAGGAAGAAAAAAAGATAAAATAATAGAATAGAATAAAATGTCATGTTTAAGTTCAATAATTTAAATACATGTTGTTAGGTACTATAGAGTTGGTATCTGACTCATAGAGACCCTACTTTCAACAGGCAAAACAATATTATTATGCTTCTCTGCTATTCATAGGGTTTTCAATCCCTGATTGTTTTGGGGGAGTGGGTTGCTGGGTCCTTCTCCCAAGCATACAGTATCTGGTGTTCTCAGGTGGTCTCCTATCCAAGTACTAACCAGGCCTGACCCTGCTTAATATCCAAGATCTGATGGGATCAGACCTCACAGTGGTAGGGCTGCAGGCTAGAATACATATTGTTGTTGTTAGGTGCCAGTCGAGTCAGTATCTGACTCCTAGAGACCCTGTGTACAACAGGGGAAACACTATTGTCAGTGCTTCTCTGCTGTTCATAGGGTTTTCAATGGCAGATTGATTTTTGGGAGTGGGTTGCCGGGTCCGTCTCCCAAGCCTACCACACCTGGTGTTCCCAAGCAGTCTCCCATCCAAGTACTAAACAGGCCCAACCCTGCTTAGCTTCTGAGATCTGACGGAATCGGATGCCACAGGGCTACGGTTGCAGGCAGAATACATGTAAATGATCTAAAATACCAATTAATGGACAAATATTACCAGAGTAGAAAAAGTATGACTCAGATATATACTGCTTTAAGAAATTTATTTCAAACATACTGACATAAGTTAAATATAAAAGAGAAGAAAAAACTATCTATCATGCAAACATTAATCAAAGAAAAACAGGTGACCGTATTACTGTCAGACAACACAGATTTCAGGGCAAAGAAAATTGTCACAGAGAGGAACATTACATAAAGATAAAAGTATAAATCCATCACAAAGACAGGTCAATCCTAATTGTGTATGTACCAAACAACAGAACGAAGAAGATGTTGAAAAAACCTGATAGAGATGAAAAGAAAAACACAAATATCTACCATTAAAGTTAGACACAACATTCCTCTATCAATCATTGATAGAATTATCATCCAGGATGTAGAACTCAATGACACTATTCAACCAACAGGATATGTTGACATTTATATCACCTTTTACCTAACAACAGCAGAATACATGATCATCTCAGTTGTCCAGAAACCATGTATGGGGAGAGACTACATCCAGAGCCATTAAGCAATCATAACAAACTTATAAACATTGAATTCATATATAGGGTATTCTTAGGCCACATTGAGTTTAAACTGGAAATTAATAAAAAAGAACAGCAAAATCTCCAAACATTTGGAAACATTTCTTAAGCATCTAAGAGTCAAGTAGAAAATCTCAAGTAAAATTTTAAAAAACACATTGAAATGAATGGAAGTGAAAATATAATGTATCAAATTTGTAGGGCATAGTTAGATTGGTGGTGACAAGGAAATTTCCAACACTGAATATATAATATATTGGAAAGAGGGAAAATCTTGAAAAATAATCTGTGCTTGACCTTGAGAACAATAAGTAAACAAAGCACATAGAAGAAATAATAAAGATGTGAACATAAATCAATGTAATTAAAAGGATAAAATGATAACAGCAGATCAATGAAAGAGCTGGTTATCTTAAAAAGAATATCAATCATAAATATATAATTTTGATGGAGAAGGCGAAAATTCAGCTAATTTATATTACAAACCTTTATTTTCTTGTTGAATTGATGTTTATTTTCTGAGACTCACAATAATCAAGATGTAGTCAACAGATTTGGTGGTGTTATTGTTGTTGTTGATAGATGCTGTCAAGTTGGTATCTGACTCATAGCAACCCTCATAGGGTTTTCAATGGCTGACTGTTTCGGGATTGCCTTGGGAGTGGATTGCCAGGTCCTTCTCCCATTTTTGCGGTGCTAGGAATTGAACTCGGAACCTCCGAGACTGCAGCTCAGGGCTCTACCAACTGAGCTAAATCCCAGCCCGTTGTTGTTAGGTGCTGTCAAATGGGTGTCTGAGTCATAGTGACCCTACATACAATACACAATACACTATTGTTAGTACTTCTCTGCTATTCATAGGGTTTTCAATGACTATTTTGGGAGTGCATTGCCAGGTTCTTCTCCCAAGCCGACAGCACCTGTTGTGCCTAGGCCGTTTCATACCAAGCACTAACCAGGCCTCACCCTGCTTAGCTTCTGAGATCTGATGGGATCAGATGCCACAGTGGTATAGCTGCAGGCAGCCAACAGATGAAGATGGGTAAATATTTGGAATAGCCATTAAGGTAATTAGGAATTAAAGGTAAAGATAAAAAATGAATTAAGAAATATAAAACTAAGATTCTTAGTTTTAATGGGAAAAGTGGGAGGCAGATTTGAAATCCCTCACCCACTGTGATAACTATTGGACAAAGAAGGAACCAGAGGTCTCTTGATTATCAGTCACAACCCCTCATAAGAATCTTATTTAAAAAAATAAACAAACTATAAACTTATTATTCCAAATATGTCTTCATTGATGTCAAGTATAAACAGAATTCATCTTCTGGGTTAAATTTTTGTTCTGTTTTTTCATAATGCTGATCTGATTATGCCAAGTTAAATCAAATACGGAATTAGGAAATGAAATTATATGATCCTGAAAGTGAAGGTCATTTTCTTTTGGAGAGAACATTATCTTATGTTGAGTGTATTACAATTTCCTGTGGCCAGGGCTTTTGAATGGAGGTAAAATTAGGGGAAAGAGCTCTGAGGTAAGGAAAACCAGGCCTCAATTACAAATTGAGAGCCTGGAGACCATGTTCTAGAGAATGGAAACAACACCAAGGTATAATTTCAGATTATCAATTTAAATTTGTTTCTGTTCTGTGATGTAATATTGAACAACAGCATTTAGTAATGGTCATGTATTAGCTCAAGAATAATAAATGAGATCAGAGTCAGTGTTTGGGAAATAATGGATTAGAGAAAGTTTGGAGCAACTTCTATTAAGAGGCTGTGATAAGCTTTCCAAAAATGACTGGAGGTACAGTGGCGCCTATTGGTTAAAATAAGAGAATATAAAAAGATAGATCACTATAGAAAAAAAATTGGACTTAAATCAAAATCAGGATGCATGTATATAGATAAATATTCCCACAAAAAGACATACAGGTAGAAAGGAGATCATTGGTGGGGGGATGGAGATGGCGGTGGAGGGTCATGAGAGGGTAAGAGGGAGTTTATGTGAGCAATATACAATGAAATGCATATATGGAAATGTCACAATGAAATACATGTCAGAATGAAATCCATTAAGTTGTGCATTAAAAATTCCCAATAAAAAACCAAGTGATGTTCACCACACAGAGATTACATATAATCTACTCATCTCAAGAATCTTCAGAAATAGTCTGATAGGGACTGAATTTCCCATAATCAGCTAAGAATAGTCAATCCTCTAACTAATGGGAAAATGGTGTCTCCCAAACAAAGGCACTCACTAGATTTAATATGTGGGAAATAAGATTACTGCCAAGTTGTAACAATATTGACAATGCAATTATCCAATATCTTTTTACACAATATTAATAAAATTAATCTAAACTGTCTCCAGAATTTAAACAATTTCCACTTGTCTAATCATTCCCACTTTCCAGGAAGACTTACATATGACATTGAAGAAACAGGTTATGTTTTCATAACTTTCTAATACCTAAATTATCATTTATGCATTTCTCTATAATTATATGTGAATTTATGATCAGAAACGTTTTACTCAATTTGGAGAGTTTTACAGCTTTTCAATAACTGATTATATACTTGAACTACTGAAATTATTTATAATGAATGAAAAATCTGACTGAATCTGATACATAGCAAACAATTTTTAAAGTGATCAATTTTATTCATACTCTACAAAGTACTGTTGGTCTCAAAAGCAATACAGTTGATACTAATCCATTGATGAAAAAATTTTAACTGCTTTGATGATTTGGGATTACAGAAGTTTCAAAAATTCATTTAGTTCAAATGGTATTCAATGACTTTTAGTATCTTTAAACACAAATATCATATAATACTGTATTTTAAGTGCTATACAATCTTGAAAACAAAATATTTCTTCAGAGAAATGCGTTTAAAACCTTGGGGAGGGAATATATTAATAAAACAGATGGCACAATGAAGAGAATGCCAGAATTTGCAGCTGGCTGTGAGTCCTCGCTCTTAAAAGATACAGCAATATTAAGTTGTATAAATGAGTACATATAAAAGTTATCCTTTACAAAAACTATAGTATAGGGAGTTTTTAAAGCAAGAATTTAGATGTTAAATAGCTTCAATTTGTGAGATAATTTCAGAAAGTAAAACCATTAACTCATTTATTCTATAAATATTTTAGGTTCTTCTTAGTGTGGCCCTTATGCTAGGAACTGTAGAAATATGTTGAACAAACTAGATATGGTCTTGGCCATTCTAGAGGCTACAACATTGTGAAGTAGACAGGTATTGATCAACAGCTACATATGAAATTGCAAAAGTGATAAATGCTTTTGGAGAAAAGTTTCTGACGCTATTCATACTTAAAATGCCTTCGTGTATTTGTTCTGCTGGAAGAAAATATATCATATTAGAACCATCATAAACAACAGAAATTTATTTCTCACATTTCCATACGACAGAAGTCCAAGATCAGATTGCTGCCAGGGTCAAGGGTGTGAGAGTCCCACCTCGGTTTCTAAGACAATGCCTTCAATGCTGTATCCTCAAATGACAGAAGGGCTAAAATGGTGGTAGGGGCAAATGAGTCTCTCATAGCTTTTTTTTTTTAAAAGGAAACTAATCCTATTCTGAGGGAGTTTTTCTCTTAATCACTGCCTATAAGCCCCACCTCTTGAAACTTAATCACCAATGTGATATTGTTAACTTATGGATTTTAGAAGATACATTCAGGCAATAGCAAGGTATCTGAGCAAGATTCACATTTTTCCTTCTATCTGATGTTCTGACATTAAAATTCTTAGATGAATTTCTTTCTCTCTTTGTCTCTCTATCCTCTCTTTGGGTATGTGTGTGCCTTCACATTTTGTTCCCATTACCAAAGCTAAAAGGCCACATATCATGTGTACTCTATTGCATTTTAAAGAGTTTCTTGCTTAAACATTTATAATGGTGGTTTGGGGCCTTGTTTCATATTTTACGAATCCCAGTTTAACACTGTTGTTATTGTTGTTGCTGCTGCTGCTGTTGTCATTGTTAGGTGCCATCAAGTAGGATCTGACTCATAGTGACCCTGTGTACAACAGAACAAAACACTCCCTGGCGGCACTATGTCAGTGCTTCTCTGCTATTCATAGAGTTGTGATGAATGATTGTTTTGAGGGTTGGCTGCCAGGTCCTTCTCCTGTGTGTGTGGTGGTAGGGAATTGATGGAACCCAGGGCCTCAGAGAATACAGAGCGGCATTCTATCAATCAAGCTAAACTCCAGCCCAGTTTGATATTAATCTATTTAAATTTACTATTTTTCTTTTGCATTGTCCATTGTGTGATAGATATTTCTCCATTTGAGTTGAGTTGCTTTCTCAGAAACATGAAGTAAGTGTGCTTCACCAAACCTAATTGTGCTTGTCAGAAGAAAACCACATTGTCACTACAAAAATTGTCAGAACAAATTAAGTCATAGAGAATGTGGTAATTCATTTGGGAAACATGTTTTACAATTTATTTCATTTCGTGTGACTTAACATAGTTCTAAAAAAGGGAATAAAAAGTTTACTCTCTTTAGAGATGTATCAACACCATAAGGAATGACAGTTTTGTGAAAAGCTGTCTCTAGCTAAATGATATCTACTTCCTGACTTGAAAACAAATGAGCAGTGTATTAAAGATTGATATATTATCCTTGCTATACAAACATCTTAGTAATGTGATTTCTTTAGAAGGTATGTTTAATCTCTCTGCCAGGAATGTTTATGAGGAAATATGGTTAAATATCAGATATGACTTCTCACTCATAAATTCTGCATTTACATTTATCACTCTATAGAGAATAAAGGTAGTGAAAGATAAGAAAGTGACTACTTGGTTTTAATGATTAAGTCATTTTTAAATTTCAGTGTTCTTACTCACATTAAGAGCTGTCAGTAACAGTACCTGACCTAATGCCAAATGAGAGCTTCTAAGGACATAATAACTTACAGACTCATAAACACTCTTAGTTAAGATTACTATTAACAGAAAACAAAAGACAAAACCAACATTAAAAGGCTTTCTTTCAAATGTCCTACTTTCATGCTGGTACTTATTGGTTTAAGTGACAAAAGAGTTTAAGGAGGAGGCAAACAAAAATGACTATTGTGGTGGTGTTAGGTGCTGTCAAGTTGGGTCGAACTCATTGTGATCCTGTGTACAACAGAAGGAAACACACACTGTGCTATGCTCAGCACTATACCAGTGCTTTTCTGCTATTCACAGGGTTTTCAATGGCTTATTGTTTCTGGAGTGGGCTGCCAGGTCCTTCTCCTTAAAATGGCTACATATGACTATCTATAAATATAACAGCCTGCAATCCTACCACTGTGGCACCTGATCCTGTCAGATCTCAGAAGCTGAGCAGGTTTGGGCCTTGTTAGTACTTGGATGAGAGACTGCCTGGGAACACCAGGTGCTGTAGGCTTGGGAGAAGGACATGGCAGCCCACTCCCAAAAATAATCAGCCATTGAAAACCCTGTGAATAGCAAAGAAGCACCAGTTTTACATAGTGTTGCTATGAGTGGGACACGGACTCCATGGCACCTAACATCAACATAAATATAACTAGATCAATAGCAATTTCTGATAGCTTGAGTTGATGACAAAAAGCAATTGTTACAATAAGATATCAGCCTTTGTTGATATGATACTTTAAAGTCTTGCCACCCATTAATAGCCTTCCATGTAATCATAAGTACTAAAAAATGATCTTCCTTTTCTAATGAAAAATAATAAACACATAGTTTCACATGTTTACACATACATGCTTGACTTTGACTTTACTGCTTTGAAATCATTATTTTCAATTCGTTCTCTGGGGTGGGGAAATTTCATCCTTTAGCCTACTTAATTTCTACACCTTCACAAAACTTCCATGATGAATTGGTGAATGATCTTTTTGTTTACTCCCAGTTCCCTATAGGCTACAGTTTCCCTACCCATGCCCCAAAGTTCTGCCTCCTGTCTGCAGAAAGACCCATTGTGTTCCCTGCATTCAGAATGTGCTTCATGAGCATTTTCCATCTGGTATTCCATAGGACCCTCCAAACTAAGTTTCGCAACAGTGTTATATACCAGGAAATGAAAAAAAATACAGACTTTCTCTGCACCTCATACATAAGGGCTCCTTTTTCCCAGACAAAACAATTAACATCTCTGGGAGGGCTTAATTAGAGAGCAAGTGGATATATGTGCTGTTGCCTTTAAGCCCGCATGTTATACTTATTCCCTTGTGATTATTGTATTGCCATTGATTCATGGGCACCATGATACTTGTTACCAGAAAATCTGAGCTGTGCATGCCAAATGACTGTTTTTTAAAAAATGCTCAGGCCTTAGGCAACATAATTTTTGAAGCCTCTCTCCACATTATGTCATATATATGTGTGTATATATTAAACACAGTTTTCCTAGAAACATTTAAGTTTTTTTGAAGAAATTAAAATTATGTGATAAATGAATTATTTTGCTTCATGACATAAACATTGCTGGGCCAGGCATGGTGGCATACACCTATACTTTTAGCACTCAGGGGGCTAAAGCAGGAGACCATTAGTTTGTGGATAGCCTGGGATACAAAAAGACCCTGTCTCAAAGCAAATAAATATTGCTACAAATGTGGATGTGAACAGTAGGAGGCAGCAGCATTCACTGACATTTCCCTACCCAGATCAGTAAGTCAGAGCTCTACCCGGGCAGGACTTTCCATGAAACCAGCAGTATCTCTGTGGGAAAGAGTAGACTTGACTTTGTAGAAATGGCAACAATTAATGCCTGGTGTCATTTTTATTCCAATAGTTGTTTTGTTGTTGTTGTTAGGTGCCATCAAGTTGGTATCCAACTCATAGTGACCCTACATACAACAGTTGAAACACTATTGTCAGCGCTTCTCTGCTGTTCATAGGGTTTTCACTGGTGGGTTGATTTTTGGGAGTGGGTTGCTGGGTCCATCTCCCAAACCTACAGCACCTGGTGTTCCCAGGCGGTCTCCCATCCAAGCACTAACCAGGCCCAACCCTGGTTAGCTTCTAAGATCTGACAGGATCAGATGCCACGGTGCTACAGCTACAGGCATTTCCAATAGTAAACACAAATTACTTTGCAAAACATACTGCTTTGAGGTTACTATCCTAGGTAAGGCAAGCTGTGGTCCAGGCAAATTTCAACAAAGAGATTCTGGAAACAGAGTGTTATAAGGGCCAGATAGAGTATCCAAATAACCCTTCCTGACTGGGAAAATTTGTACATATATAGGAAAAAACTGTGAATGTCTGGAGGAAAGTAAAACTTGAAGCAGACCTAAAAACTGGCTGAACTTTGAATGCACTCCCCAAACCACACACAAATCCATCAGCAAATAGCGTAAGCTATACAGGACTGTGGTGTCTTTGGCAAAACCTCTGTGCAAATTATTAGCTGACCAGTAAGCTATGCAGACACACAGGAGACTCCTAAAATGCCAGTCCAGAAAATAAAACTAAGATTTAACAAAATTGAAGAGAGTCATCAGTGGCTGCCTACATCAAGAAGAAAGATTTAACTAGTAAGTCATGGGGAGAAAACAGAATCAAGTATTGCTAAAATATAAAGTATTTATACTGGTAAAATTTCCAGTTTTCAACAATAACAACAAAAAATTATGAGACATAAAGAAATACAACTAATAATCAGGTTAAAATGCCATTAGTTCAATTAATGTAAATTGGTCAATGTTAGATCTAATAGGAAAACATGTGAATTAACTATTTTATCTGTGGAATTTAAGAATCCATATCTAAAATGTAAACACAAATTATCACAATGACTTAAAAATAAATTAAGAGAAACCATAAACAAAAAGTTTAGTGGAAATTCTCGAACTGAAAATTAGTAACTAATATGGAAAAATTCATGTTGTGGACTTCATTTGAGATGGCAGAAAGTAAGGAATTGCCCAGTAAAATATGAGTCAGTACCTTGGTTTCAGGTCCAGCATATAAACAATTTGGATGTCATCACTCTTGTTCTTCCATAAGGAAAACGTTGTTGTTGTTGTTGTTGTTGTTGTTGTTGTTGTTGTTTGATGCCCTCGAGTTGGGTCCCACTCATAGTGACCCTTGTACAACAGGATGAAACACTCCCCAACACTGTGCCATGCCTGGCCAACATCTCAGTGCTTCTCTGCTATGCATGGGGTTTTAAGTGATGGATTGTTTCAGGAGTTGATTGCCAGGTCCTTCTCCCCATCCTGTAGCACCTGGTATTCTCGGCTGGTCTCCCATCCAAGGACTAATAAGGCTGACCCTGCTTAGCTTCTGAGATCAGGCAGGATCAGATGCTAGGGTGCTATGGTTGCAGACTAAGGAAAGCCTTATAATCCAAAAATCAATGGTGCAGATCAATTAAAACACTGAATTTGTTGGACACACAACCAATCTGACATGTAGAGAGAGACAGGCAAATCCATAGAGTTACATCTGAAGTGTGCTTCCCTGGAGCAGAAACTGAGCAGTAAGCAGATAGGAATGCCTGCGTGGTGATTCAGGAGAATTGCTAGAAGCTGAGCGTGGACTAGATTAAGAATGAGACACTCCTGAGGTCTTCAGTAGAGGACAATCCAAAAGCTCTGTGAGTTTTACCTCTGGGAGCTGTCAGGTTCTTAGGGTGAAAAGTGGGAAAAATTCTCATGTGGTCCAACAAAAGTAAAAAAAATAACCTTTGTGAAATACTCCAGAGTGTTGTTTATAGCAAAGATGTATTCTGAAGAGAAAATGACTCTATCACACCTGGGAAAAAAACATTTCTCTGACTCTAAGACCCAGTTTTCTTCTACCTCAAGAGGAAAGGAAAGCTATTCCACTGGAGACTTATAAAAGTCAAAGGCCAGAGAATGCTTCTGATGGCCTCTTTGGAAAAACAGCTGATCCCTGGGTTGGGCAGGAAATGCAAGAGATGAGCCTCAAACATGTTGTAGTGTTACAACTAAGGAAATTGTCAACTCCCACCCCCCACAATAGGACACACAATAGGACTATGTACAGAGCATACAGGAGCTAACTAAGAGAAAGAGATTCAACTCGCCAATGCTGGAACAATTTGAGCAACAAAATAAAGTAGCATTAACTTACAACCCAAAGTATAAAATAAATATCTAGAATTCCTTGACTCTATATGGTTGTGAAAGTTGGACATTGAACAGGGGAGAAAGGAAAAGAATTGATGCTTTTGAATTATGGTGCTGGAAACGAATATTGAATATACCATGGATTGCCAAAAGAACCAAAAGATCTGTCCTAGAAGTGCAACCAGTGTGTTCTTTGGAAGTAAGGATGGCTAGACTTCATCTTACATGTTTCGGACATGTAGTCAGGAGAGATCAATGCCTGGAGAAAGACATCATGTTTGGGAGAGTGGCAGGTCAATGCAAAAGAGGAAAACCCTTCACCAGATGGATTGACACAGTGTCTGCAACAATGGGCTTAAATATAAATAAGATCATGTGCCTGGCATAGAATCGAGAAGTGTTTCAATCTGCTGTACGTAGGGTCGCTATGAGTTGGACTTGACAGCATGTGGAAGAGTGGCAGGTCAACGCAAAAGAGGAAAGCCCTCCACTAGATGGATTGACACAGTGTCTGCAACAATGGGCTTAAACATAAATAAGATCGTTTGCCTGGCACAGAATCGGCAAGTGTTTCGATCTGCTATACATAGGGTCACTATGAGTCGGACTCTACTCAACGGCACCTAACAACAACAAAACAACAACAAAACAACTACAACTACTACTATTGATATGCTAATAATATGCTACTGATATGAGTAAGTGATTGAATAAAAAAATATTAAACCCTCATTTTAGTATTTTTGCCAAGACTTAAAGACTTACATAAGCTAAATAAAATTTCTTAAAAGACAAAAATAAATGAAGTGACAAAAATAAGTGACAAATCCATGCAGAAGGATTCCAGATAGCTATGCAGATCCTCCTTCCTCAAGGAGATGAAACATCACCCCCAACCCTTTGAGTGTGGCTAGCTCAAGGTAAATTCTATCCAAAGGATAGGATATACAAATGGAGAGGAGAGAATGACTTTATAGTAGGGAGCTGGGCAAGCACAATAAACAAAGCAATCAAAGTCAGCAATTAAAAGTCATGTTGAGGGTCTATATTTGATATGACATTAGGAAAATGGAACGTTATTCCGTGGTCTTCCCAAACCTGTAAACATGGCCTAATCACAGGAAAAACATAAAAGCCATCCTAATATGGGGATTTTTTTATATAGGGACTCCTCAAAACAGTCAGTGTCACAGCCAAGAGAGTCCAACTAATAAATGTAATGTGGTTCCCTAAATGGAATTCTGGAGTGGATAAAGGACATTAGCCAAAAGCCAAGGTAAGCTCAACATTAGTTAATAAAAAGTGTATCAGTATTGGTTCATTAATTGTAACAGTTTCATCCACACTACAGTAAGATATTGATAAGATATACTATCCTCTTGATTTTTCTGTAAATCTAAAATTATTAAAATAAAATCTTTACTAATAAAAAAGGAAGATAGATGTTGATATAGAAAGGCAGTAATCCCCCAATGGCCAAACCAGGAATATTTTAAGTAATAAAATAAGTAACATTATAGTACATGAAAAATGCATATTTACTGGACTCTGTGGCATGTGCCTGTGATCTCAGCAACTCAGGAGGCTGAGGCAGGAGGATTGTGGGTTTAAATTAGAGGCAGCCTGCATAACTTGTTCTGTTGATGTTAGGTGCCATCAAGTTGGTGTCTGACTCATAGACCCTACTTACAACACATGCATAACCTAGTGAGACCCTAAGAAGGTGTGTGTGGGGGGAGGGTGGCTGCAACTCCATGTTAGAGTACTTGGTTAGCATGTGCGAGGCACTGGGTTCAAGCCTCCAGTACTAAATATGAAAAAAGCATATTTATACTGATATAAATATATATTAAGAATTCAGATTAATAAATGTAGAAAGAATGCAAGAATTTAGAAAATTGCCACTAGAACAGCACAGTGATAATTGTTGCCTTGTTAAAATCTAATAACACATGCCAGAATTAGTGGGCAAAATTTCAAGAGGAAATATAATATTTGCATAGTCTTTTAGTAACTTGCCAAAGATATTTATTGATTACTAAAGAAAAAATGGTTTTATAGTGGGAACACCTAGCAAATGCTACCTTAAACTAACAATTAAGGTAAATAATGAGACTTATCAACAAAAAAACAACCTCAACCCAACTTTAGAAAACACACAAATCCACTAAGGGATCTCTGTTAAAATAAGTGGGTGGTACTCTCCAATTTGGGCTGAGATTTAGCTCAGTTAGTAGAGCACCGCTCTGCAGTCTCTGAGGTCCCGAGTTCCATTCCCAGCACCGAAAAAAATGGGAGAAGAACATGGGAACCCACTCCCAAGGCAATCCCAAAAACAATCTGCCATTGAAAACCCTATGAGGGTCGCTATGAGTCGGATATGACTCGAAGGCACCTAACAACAACAACAACAACTCTCCAATTTATCATTTGTGGCTACCAGAAGCTGGAGAGCATAAGGAGGAGAAGTGAGGGGCAGGTCGATAAATGAGTCCTAAATTATACCAAGAGTAAGAAGCTCCAGTAGGATGAAATAATATAATGATACTTTTACATTCCAAAAAGCTAGAAGAAATGAGCTTGAATGTTCTCACCTGTGTTTGTCAGTTTTTCATTGCTATGACAAATGCCTAAGAGAAATAACTTAAGGGAGGGAAGATTTATTTCTCTCTATTTCAGAGGTTTCAGTCCATAGTCATTTGGGTCCATAACTATGGGCCTGTAATGAGGCCAAACATCATGGCAAATAGGGTAGAATGGAGTAATGCTGCTCACCTCCTGGGGGCCAGGAAAGAGAAAGAGAGAAAGGGACCAGGGACTAAATATAAACTTCAAAGACACACCCTCAGTGGTGTATTTCCTCCAGCTATTCCTCTCCTCCTAATTTTCCACCATCTCTCCCCAAAAAAGCACTATCAAATGGGAACACCAAGCCTTCTATACATGAGAATGTGGGGGACATTCAGATTCAAACCAAAACATCGCCATAAAGAAATGATAAATATTTGAGAAGCCAGAGATACTTGACCTGATTTAAACATCACACAGTATCAATACATCAATACATCACACTGTTGCTGTTATAGTTGTTGTTGTTGTTAGGTGCCATCGAGTCGAGTCTGACTCATAATGACCCTCATAGGGTTTTCAATGGCTGACTGTTTCGGGATTGCCTTGGGAGTGGGTTACCATGTCCTTCTCCCATTTTGCAGTACTGGGAATGGAACTCAGGTCCTCAGAGACTGCAGAGCAGTGCTCTACCAACTGAGCTAAATCCCAGCCCCGTTATAGTTGTTAGGTACCCAATAAATATCCAGCATGCCAAAAAGTATGCACAAAATATGTGATACACATATAAAATATGTTATCTATGTATTACTTTTCAAAATCGAATGAAATTATGTCCGTAATGTATAGTATGACATTCGTTTGAAAGACGGCATTAATCAAATGAATGCTAGTGCCATTACGTGACAAGCAAGGCCGTCAAAGAAAATGGTGGAAGCACAGTTTTCCTTAGAGTGGAGCAAGACTATTGTGGTGTTTGGAATTCAGGAATGTTATGGAAGAACAATAATGGAGGCATGAGTGTGCAACAGAACCTCCAACACACCTAACAATTGCACACGTGTGATAGGTTTGAAACACGTGGTATTGTGTGTGATGTGTAACAAGGGAAGATGCAGGAGGCTTTGCACAGCAACAAGTCCTGCTTCTTCTATGGTTTTGGAACAGTTTACACACTCACCACAGAAGTGTACCAAGCACTGTACATATGATATAGGACCTAGTAGAACAAGCACAAGTTTCATTCTTAAAATAGCAAAATGGAAAGTTTTTGTATCAAGAAGTGTATACATTTTTACTCTCTGTGTGTGTGTAATTTGTTGTTGTTAGGTGCCACCGAGTTGGTGCCCAACTCATAGTGACCCTACATACAATAGGCGAAATAGTATTGTTACTGCTTCTCTGTTATTCACAGGATTTTCAATGGTGGATTGATTTTTGGGAGTGGGTTGCTGGGTCCTTCTCCCAAGCCTATAGTATCAGGTGTTCCCAAACAGTTTCCCATTCAAGTTCTAATCAGGTGTGACCCTGCTTAGCTTTGGAGATCTGATGGGATCTGATGTCACAGTACTACAGCTGCAGACTATGTGTAATTTACATATTTTAATGTATCAGTTAAAAATACATTTAATTTTTAAAAAAGTGTCAAGACCATGAAAGTCTGGAACATGACTGGACATCCCTGGAAAACAATGCCAACTTCCTACTTAGATCCCTAGTCCATCAAAGCCATATTCCATAGACCCATATTCTAACTATTGGCGTAAGCTCTAAATATCTATCATTGTTTTTGTTAGTTGATATCAAGTCAGGTGCAACTCATAGCGACCTTCATAGGGTTTTCAATGGCTGATTGCCTTGGGATTGCTTCGGGAGTGGATTGCCATGCCCTTCTCCTTTATCTATCATTGGTGTAATGTCAGTACTATCTCCTTGAGAGTGTAATACAACAGGGAGTTGTTTCTATGATAGCTCCTTAGCTGAGTCATCACTAATCTATTCCAATGCTCTTTTGAGTTGCATATGGATGATGCATTAACTAGAAAGATCAGTAGTTTTCATAATATTGTCTTGAACTGATAGCTTGTGAAATTCCTTGCAATAAGTTGATCATTCTGTAAGATTGCTTAGTGATAAAAGCAAGTGCATTCCAGACCGGCAAAGCAAAACCATATCCAGTATAAATATCAATGCCAGTGAGTACTAATTACTGGCATCTTCAAAGTGGACAAGTCAACTCTAAGCATGCAAGTGCTACCTGGTATTTATAAGGGGTGATACCATACTAAGGTTTCATTTCTTCTTTGTCCCTGATCAGTTGCACATGCAACAGCATGTGGAGCTATATCATTCCTGTTGTTGTTGTTAGCTGCTATCCAGTTGGGTCTGACTCATAAAGATCCTATGTACAACAGAACATATCACTTCCCAACAGTGTGCCATGCCCAGTACTATGTCAGGGCTTCTCTGCTATTCATAGGGTCTTCTATGGCTGATTATTTGAGGGATTGTTTTGGGAGTGGGCTGCCAGGTTCTTCTCCCTGTTTTGTGGTGCAGAGGATAGAAACCAGGGTCATAGAATGTGCAGAGCAGTGCTCACTAACTGAGCTAAACCCCAGCCTATATCAGCCTTAGTGACAAGAAAATGCTGTTGAATCCATTTACAGTGTCCATCTCTGAGTCTATTCACAGATCTACCGCAGATTTTTCCATTTCTTAAAAGTATTAATATGATTTATTAATTATTTTCATATAAAATGTCTCTCCAAATTAAAAATTATTTTAACTATTAATATAATAAAGGTATTAATGTCATGAAGAGTTCCAGATATCTAGAGATTTTTCTTTATTAAATAACAAGAAAGATCTAATACAGTACATTGCATTTAGTTGTTCCAAAATACTCAGAGCTTTATTTGATCATCAAATATAGTATGCACCTAAGCTTTACTTAGGGTTTCCACACTCTCCTATAGTTGATTACATGACTGTGATTATTCATCAACCTATTTTCTTAATTGCATACACAGAGAGACAGTGTAATATAGAATAAGCTACATTAGAATGAGTGGAAATATTAAGAACTGAGAAAAGTTTCAGTATGTAACTATTATAAGATTCTCTTGGTGAAATCTAGAACAATTAAATATTTTAAAAATTCGTTGGAGACAGAAATATATTTTATGTGCAGCACTTTTTAAATTAAAAGGAACTACAATAATTGTGGTCTACAGCCATACTACTGAAGCATCTGATCGCATCTGATCTCAGAAGCTAAATAGGGTTGGATCTGGTTAGTACTTGAATGGGAGACTACCAGGAAATACCAAGTGCTGTAGGCTTGGGAGAAGGACATGGCAACCCACTCCCAAAAAACAATCAGCCATAAAAACCCCATGAATAGCAGAGAAGCACTGACCGTAGTGTTTCATCTATTGTGTGTAGGGTCGCTATGAGTTGGACAATGACTCAACAGCATCTAACAACAACATAAAAATTGTGAGAATTTTGTCATGAATGCAGTAGAAATTTGAAAAAATGTGAGCATGTATTTGCATAATAATGTACAAATGTATGAAAAATGTATAGTTAGTCAAACCTAAAAACAACCTTCTTTATAAATTACCAACAGTCTTATGTCAAATACTTATTTCAAATTTTTAAATAGTTATTAAATGCAACTGTAGTATCTCATTTAAACAAAGCCATACAAATGAAAACAAAAAGCACATTAATTAACCACCCTCACTTTCACAAAAATTTCAGTGTAGATTTTTGTATACAGTGACAACTATGTCTTTTAAGAATTGTCTTTAATTTATATTCTAATTTATACTTTAGTCTAATAAACAATAATAATAATAGTAGCAAGAAAGCAATTTGTTATCACTACTTCAGTAAAACAATCAATAGGAAAACCAAAACAAAACTTGAATATGGTGGTAAATGGGGCTGGACAATATGGCACATGCCTGTAATCCCAGATCTTCAGGAGGCTGAGGCAGGAGGATCATGAGTTTGAGGCCAGAGGTAGCCTGGGTGAGTTAGCAAGACCTTGTCTCAAAATGAAAAAATAAAAATAGGGTTGAGGGTGCATCTCAGTGATATGTTGTTGTTGTTGTTAGGTGCTGTCAAGTCAGTGTCCGACTCACAGCGACCCTATGTACAACAGGCAAAACACTATTGTCAGTGCTTCTCTGCTATTCATAGAGCTTTCAATGGCTGATTGTTTTTTGGGAGTGGGTTGCTGGGTCCTTCTCCCCTCAGTGATATAGTACTTTCATAACACGTGTGAGGCCCTGGTTTCAATTCCCAGTAATGCAAAAAAAATTTTTTTAAAGTAAATGCAATTTTACCAAACAATATACTTTGAAAACTTAGTAACTGACAAAAAATATTCTTTCCATGATATGAAAGTTTATGAGTCTGATCTGAAGGACAAGAAACTTATTTGATTAAAAAACTTGAAATGGGCTTTAAGTATTTTACAAGGGCTTAAAGAATACAAAAAGTGAAAATAGAAAAATATTTTTAAATGACAAATACAAATTAGTTTCACTCTGTTCTGAGAAATAAGTAATGAAATATTTGTTTTTAGTATTTTGAATATAAATGCAGTAATAAGTAAGGCTGAAAACTATGATAGGGATTATTACCTACCAGATATTCAGCCAGAGCTTATGACCATGACCACATCAGCAAGTTTACAAAAGAACTTCAGTTTTGAAGATATGATAATTAATGAACTGAACTATCAAGTTGAAAATTAAATTACTTCCTCAGAAGAAGTATACTTTTAAAAATTGAATATTGGAGCTATCAGAGCAATAAATTGCCTCAGATGATTTTAATCAAATTTTAATAACATTTAAATAAAAATCAAATCACTCTGATTATGTTAAAGGATGCATGACATATGCATGCTTGCATAATTTTCTGATTTTGAAAGCCTTATGTGTTGCAAAAATGCCTAAAAAAATAAAAGCCTATTTGTGACTGGTTTATTCTGCCAGTTCATTCTTAATTGCTGTTTCTCTATTTCTAGTGTTCCTAGTTTCCCAAGAAGAGAGAATGGATTAAAAACTATTAGTGACTCACATATCAATATCTACCACTTATGTCAGACAAATCAAGAGAGATAATAAATGATTTAATGCCTCAGTGCCTACAGTTATACAAATATTTATTCATGTTCTTCTATAGTGTTCCCACAGTTGATCAAAGACAATCTGCAGTGAAAATTTTCTCTCTTAATTATGTTTGCCTTTGCTATCCGTTTGAATTCACATATCATATTTGAAGTATCTTCTGGGGCATTCTAGGGAACTAAACCTGTTAGGAATATTTCTATGCAAAATTTTTTCTAATGTGTGATTGAAGTGATGGTGACATTATTCATCCGGATCCAAATATGAACTAATGGCTCCCAAAACTCACTTCATCTGGGCATTAATATTGTTTGGATATCTAGTCAATTCTTACATTTAATAGAAACATACTTTGTAGTTAATGAATAGCTCAGGACATAGTGTATAAAATGGACTACATAGAATTATAATAAGTCAAGAATGAATCCAGTTGTTAATTATGCCTTTCTGTTAAATTCTATAGAGATGAGCTAACACTAAAATATACTTCTTTTTCCATGAAATCTTTTTTATATTCTTTCCTCCATCGCATCAAAATGTAAGCCCTGTGAGAGCAAGGACTCATCTATCATGTTCTCTGATTTATTCCAATTACTTGGAAAAGTGCCTAAAAGGAATTAAATGAATCTTTCCCTCAAAATACATGTAAAAGTGTACAGGTCCTCCATCTTTTTTTCTTATGACACATAAAGTTATTATCTCTATTCTGACCATGGCTCTTCATTTCGTACCAATGACTTTGATCATTGAATTACACTTATAGAAACAATTTCAAAGCATACGGAATATTTAATGTTTGCATATTCCTTGAAAATAAATGTGACCAACTAGAAAGTTGTAGGATTAGAAGGTGTGTATAATCAAGATACTTAAATAAACAGGTTGATACCATGGTTCAGTTTTTGAAAGAATAAAGTATATTGGAGCAGGTAGAAACAAAGGGAAATATAAGTTACTGAGATAAATACCTTTCTATTCAGCTGTGTATTTCCTTCCTTCCTGCCTGCCTTCCTTCCTTCCTTCCTTTCCTTCTTTCCTTCTTTCTTTCTCTCTTTCTTTCTCTCTTCCTTCCTTCCTTCCTTTTTTTTCTTTTCAGTACTGGGGGGGGTTGAACCTAGTACCTCACACTTGCATGCTTTGTAAGTGCTGTAACACTGAGCTGCACCCTCAGTCCATTTATTTACTTTTTGAGACAGGGTCTCGCTAAGTTATGCAGACTGCCTCTGGCCTCAAATTTCTGATCCTTCTGCCTCCGCCCTCCCAGTAGCTGGGATTACAAGCATGTGCCACTCCACCTGACAGCTTGTGTATTTTCTAACTAAGAAAATAATCTTTATCCTGAAAGAATAGAATAATGTAAAAATTATTTTGAAAGTAAAAGTCATGATTGTGGAGGACTTGTTGTTGTAGTTAGGTGCAATTGAGTCAAATCCAACTCATAGAGACCCTATGTACAGTGGAATGAAACACACACACGATCTTATTTATGTTTAAGCCCATTTTTCAGACACTGTATCAATCCATCTGGTTTTCATTATTTTTGTTAACCTTCCGCTCTCTCAAACATGATGTCTTTCTCCAGGGATTGGTCCCTCCTGACTACATGTCCAAAATACATAAGACTCAGTCTAGCCATCCTTGCTTCCAAGAAGCACTCTGATTATACTTCTTCTAGAATAGATCTGTTGGTTCTTTAGGCAGTCCATGGCATATTCAATAGATGTCTCCAGCACCATAATTCAAAAGCATCAGTTCTTCTCCTGTCTCCCTTGTTCATTGTCCCTTGTTCAATGTCCAGCTTTCACAACCATGTGATGAGACTGAAAATACCATGGCATGAGTCAGGTGTACCTTTGTCTACAAAATGACATCTTTACTTTTCAATACTCTAAAGTGATATTTTGCCACTGCTTTTCCCAAAGCAATGCATCTTTTGATTTCTTGACTGCTTGTGATTTCTTGACTGCTCCTTCCCCGGGTATTGATTGAACCAAGTAAAGCAAAATCACGTCATTGTTATTGTGGAGGACCAGGCAGAGTAAACCATATGCATTTTAATGAATTAGGTCTCTTATCTGAGTTAGGGCATCAGGCCAAAAGTTTGCAGAAGTGACCTCAGGTGCAGACACCATTTATATTTGAAGATTTATGGGAATGAGGTTGACAAGAGATGTATTGAAGACAAATACCATAATTTTTCCAAGGAAAAATTTGAAAAGGGCAGATATTTCAATTGCTCAGGTTTATATCTGACCAGTAGTAATACGTTATTTTAATTTAGGTATTGAGGTTTAGCTCAGTTGGTAGAGTGCATCCTCTCACTATCTGATGATTCAGATTCGATCTCCAGCACCACAAAAACAGGAGAAAGATGTGGCAATCTACTCCTGAGAAAACAATTCTGAAACAGGTAGCCATCGAAAACCCTATGAGGGTTGCTATGAGTTAGACCAAACTCAATGGTACAAATAACAACAATTTCAATTTATATTAAATTATTTAGATGGTTTTCAGGATCACTTAGCAAACAGATTCTAAATGTCATCCTTTAAGACAATAAGGACTATCAATTACTTTTCCTTTTTTATTGGGGTTTTTAAATTAGAAAATTTATATAAACATACTCTGATAAATTTGCTGGCAATTTTTTGCATAAGTAAATATGATGAGTGTTAGAATATTTTCTATATAATTATAGATTTACTCAAAGGTATTAATTAATGACAATGAAGAAGTTGGACAAAAGTCAAGATTTGTGTCTTTGACCTTATCTTATCCCATATTTTAATCAATTACTTACAGCAAGATATAAAGTCAAAGTTTATCACAATGTTAAATATGGAATAATACCAAATATGTTAAATGATGGAATCAAGATTGAAAATGATTGCTAGATTGTAGCTCAATGCATGAAGGCACATTTGTCTTTGTCTTCTAATTGCTTCTACTTTTTTTTTTTTGTCTTCTAATTCTTTTTTTTCTTTTTAGATTTGAAGAAAATATATTGAATAAGAAGAGGAATAATAGACAAGGGTGCCTAATTCTTTGCAAGGGGACTTGAAGAAAGAGGTGTTTTGAGAGTTTTCTTAGGGGCCAAAATAGCATTTAAGGAAATGGTTGAGGATAACAAATTTTATTAATAGTAAAGACATGACATTTAGTTGAAAGCATATCCTGTGAAGGAGATTTGGTACTATAGGGAACATCTAGGAACTGGTGACTCAGGAAAAGGAAGATAAGTAACACATGCAAATGTTGATCAGAAAGAAATAAGAAAGAACTTGAAATATCTAGTTCAAGAAGAAAAGTTAGGGATTACAAAAAATCAGAGATACGTAGCACAGTTTGGAGTCAAGCAGGAAGAATCTAGACTTACATTTTGAAAATTGAGAATACTTCCATAACTTTTCATATATGCCCATCCAGAGACAGAGTACAGATATTTCTACAAATAGCAAAAAAGTGAAGAATGAGTTATGAGCCTAAAGGAATGAAATTTGGGTACAATTAATGTAAAGAACATGAAGTTGTGATAGTGACCTTGGGTTAAATAAATATTGTGAGATAAAGGAAATTCAGTAAAATGGATATCAGTGAATAGTAACAAAGAATCAGATTTAAAAAACAAGTCTAGAAAAGACAGAAATGGAAAAAAAGTAAAACACATTTTTAGGATACAGATAATTAACATTTTCTACATAAAGGGTAATAATCAAAATGGTTTCATTTGTCTTGATTTATTGTTGCTGTTGTTGTTAGGTGCTACTGAGTCAGGTCCAAATCATAGTGACCCTATGTACAACAGAGTAAAACATTTCCCGACCCTGTGCCATGCCTGGCATAGTGTCAGTACTTCTCTGCTATTTGTAGGAATTTCAATGGCTGATTGTTTCAGGAGAGGGCTACCAGTTCTTGTTTTATTAGAGATGATATAATTTATTTAGGCTTCAAAAACATAATCTGGCAGAGATATTTGAGAGAAGGTGAAGGAGATTATTACAATCAGAATTTGAAGACAATAGTGGTGTAAATGGAGATGAGCCAATGACAGTCAATGCAGATGTGTCAGAACTTGGCAACTAATTAACTAAAAAGAAAGTGAACCCAAAATAACACACAATAATATCCAAGAAATAAAGAGAAAGGACCAGATGCTGCCTGCAAAAAGAGAGCTCTTCTTAACATAAACACAGTCCGGGTAAGGCCAAGCATGTGAAAGTGGAAAGATAATGACACTTTCACACAGGAGGCACCTCTGAGATAGGAGAGCAATGTCTGTTTGCCCTAGGGAATATTTCAATTCAAGAAGAATTGTTTCCCCACCTCATTTATTTCATGTAGCTATACTTCACTTTATACATTATACATTATACTAAATCAATATGCACACATCTTTTAAAATTGCATGCTGACTTAACACTCTAAATACAGTTTAGGAAAAATTTCTCAGTCTTTTGTAAATTGCTGTGTAACATAATGGAACAGAAGCATATAAATCCATGCATACATAGTTGGACAATTTGTTAAAAATGAGCTCATCTGTGTGATCAGCAAAAAGATCCAGAAATGAAACGTCTTCAACACCACAAAAACCTTCTTTGAATCCTTCTAAAAACTGCTTTCCTGACTATTTCAATCTCTAATAGCCT
>VMDO01025251.1:0-21996 GCA_007922755.1 Pedetes capensis
CAAGACTGATGGAAACAGGTTCACATTCATTCTCTTTGTTGTAATTGTTAGGTGCTGTTGAGTCGGTATCTGACTCAAAGTGACCCTCATAGTGTTTTCAATGGCTGACTCTTTCGGGATTGCCTTGGGAGTGGATTTCTAGGCCCTTCTCCCATTTTTGTGGTGCTGGGAATTGAACTCAGGACCTCAGAGACTGCAGTGCAGTACTCTACCAACTGAGCTAAATCCCAGCCCTCATTCTCTTTACGTATATTAGAACTTGTTCATTTAGAAAAGCTGTTTATGGTAGTAAAACAGTTTCAGAGACTAAAACTTTCATAGTCTTTCATGTTCTACCAAGAGGTGCATTTGGATTGGTTTCTAAGATGACCTGTACAATCATGAAGATTTGGTTATAATGCATGTATTCAGCAAATAGGTATTCAGTTCCATAAACCTTTTTATGAACACCTACTCTGTGTCAGGCACTGTGCTTGGCACCAGGCATATGAAGAAGAAAATACAAGCCCCCTATTCATTGTGTATGAAGGGAGATATTTGTGAACAAAAAATTATACTGGAGCCAGGCATGGTGGCACACACCTGTAATCCCAGCCACTTGAGAGGCAGAGACAGGAGGATTGCAAGTTCAAGGCCAGAGGCAGCCTACAAAACTTAGTGAGGCCTGTCTCAAAGTAAAATAATATATTAAAAGGGGGCTTGGTGTGTATCCCAGTGATAGAGCAATTGGAAAATATGTTCAAGGCCCTAGGTTCAATACTGGGGAAAGTTCAATACTGTTCAAGTCCCTCCTAATACTGGGGAAAAAAACTATATTGAGTTGTGCTAAGTGTTCAAACTAAAGGAGAAACTGAAAAACTGTGTCCCAGGAGGTGTAACTAACATTCAGGACTGTCTTGGCTCAAATTACATAGTTTTCCTTTAGTTCCTTTTGTCCTCATTGATTTTATACAATTGCAGATATTAGGGCTCAGAAAATACCTCAAAAAATGGCATATTGACACGCTATTGGAAGGCTTCAGCAGTAGCCTCAGCGCCAAGGTGTTTTGGACCCTCTCCTATCAACTTGCCTTTCACTCCTTTTTCTTCTCCCAAAGCCATTCAGAGAAACCAGATTTCCTCTTCCCCAGGAGCAGTCATAGAAACTAGCAATATTACCTTAACCTTCGTCCATATTTCTGCATAGGAACTGGAGATAAAGCAATTCTATCACCTATCTTGTCTGATATAAGATTATAAGACTTTCATTATAGAAAAGTCCTGTCCTATACACAGAAAGGTAAAGAAGATCAAGAAGAATCTGCATAGACTCTAGGCATGTTGGTTTTCACTGCCTCAGCCTATTAGCATTAGATCAAACTCTTGTGTCCAATCAGATTTCTATATGGCTACTTATTATTCACTAAATGTAGGTATGCCTGCAGTCATACCACTGTGGTGTCCCATCCAGTCAGATCTCTGTAGCTAAGCAGGGTCAGGCCTGGTTAGTTTTTGGATGGAAGACCACCTGTGAACACGAGATACTGCAGCCTTGGGAGAAGGACCCGGCAACCCACTCCCAAAAATCAATCCGCCATTGAAAACCCTATGAATAGCAGAGAAACATTGAAGCAATGAACTTCTAGACAGGTCCAACCTAGAATTCTGACTCTGATTAGCAGTCAGACAGGTCCAACTGAGAATTCTGACTCTGATTTTTGTTGCTGTGTGGCCCTGAGCAAGTTACATTGCCGAACAACTTCTGAATCTGTAAAATTGAAAATAATAATAGCCCCTAATCCCCCATAGTATCCTGAAAGGTAACTGGACTAAAGAGAGTTTAGCATTGGGTCTGAGGCATAGTAAGTGTTTTGGAAGTATCAGCTCTTATTTTTATCATTTTCTGTCTCTGCTGAAGAAAATATGCTAGTGGAAACAACACTTAGGTTCTAGTCCCAGTTGTGGAACTAGTCCCATTGCTTTGCGTAAGCTGCTAGAGCCTACATTTCTACCTGCATAGTAATGGCAATTGCACTAGATGACTTCCAATGTCCATTCTAGTGCTAGCAGTCTATGGTTGGCTTGATGCTTGGAATGATATTGCGAGCTCCTGGGCATGACAGTCACCTTGGATGTTCCCCAGGGTCTAGAAGCCCCTCACTTCCTGGGTAGTATCAAAATAATGCTCTGCTTCCAAAATGAGTTTCCAAAGGCAATAAAAATGATGTTCCAGAAAGTCTGGTAATGATTGTTACCCAGAGTTTTAAATGGAATATGTAACTGCTGAGGAGGCAAAGTCTTCTATTTACCCTATAGGGGTTCTCTTAACAGTGTAGAACTAGAGAGATTGTCACTCAAAAGAGATCTTAATTCTAGGGTTTATTCAGTTATGTTTCTTTTTTTTTCTAGTGAAGACGCTGAAAATGAAAAAAAAAAGGAGGGGGAGATCAAGCATCTTGCCATTCCTGTTCAAAATCTCTGTGAACCTGTTAACCCTGTGGTATTCTCAGAAGCATTTCAAGTGCTCATTACAAAACTACCTTGCATTTTTATTACACCTTGAATGTAAGCACCTCAAAACTCCTTACAGATATCAAAAAAAAATTCACTCTATTTCAGGTATTTCTCTGCAAAGTAGAAAGTACCATGTTGGGTATGAGTCAAATTAGTCATTTTATTTTTCTCTCCATAAAGGATCACATACCAGTCACCCTTACCTCTCTATTGCTAATACTCATCGATGTTGTTTGAATTTCCATGAGGGCAGAGGCAAAGGGCATTATGAATAAGGAATCTATTAGATGATACTTCCTTGTCTGTCGTCGTGTACCTTCCAGGGTCAGCGTTAGCTGACCTTCATTTGGCTTTTCCTGGCACAAACAAGAAACAAAAACAGTGTAAGACCTGGGAGTCTCCAAGGGAACTATCTTATTGTACTTTCACAATTCAGCCCAAAAAGATTACTTCCATGCAGTGTTATCCAGACAGGTTCACAGAGTGGAATAAAGCACCTGACTAGTTGTGCTGGAGCAGGTCTCAAAAAGTACTATAGTAGTCCCTCCTTATCTGTGGAAGATATGTTCCCAAACAACTGGAGATGCCTGAAACCCTGGCCAATGCCAAATTATATATACTATGTTTTGTCCTATATGTACATGCCTATGTGTGCTGTATAAATTAGGCACAGGAAGAGATTAATAACAACAATAATAAACTGGAAAGATAATAACAATATATTGCAATAAAAGGTATGTTCTCTGTCTTCAAATCTCATTGTGCTTGTACTCGCCTTTCATACTGAGACAATACAGTGCCTATGTGATGAGAGGAGGCGAGGTGAACCACACAGGCATTGTAGTGCGGCATTAGGTTACTATATAAGGATTACTTGAATGCATGTTCTGCCATACTGTGATGGTTGATCAGATAACTAATATGACTACTAAGTGAAAGGTGGCTAGTATGGATGTACAGTGTGGGCATGTTGGACAAAGGGATAATTCATGTCCTGGATGGGATGGAGGGGAACAGCATGAGGGTTTGCAATACTACACAGAATGACTCACAATTTTAAACTCATAAACTGTTTATTGCTAGCATTTCCCTTGCAGTATTCTTTGGACCACAGTTGACTACAGGTAATCAAAACCATGGCAAATGAACCTGAAGGTACACGAGACTCCTGTTGTTTCAACCCAATTATTTCCAAGCTGTGCCCTGAGTATACATCCAGCCTCACTGCATTGTTTTGTTTTGTTTTGCTTCTAAACAAAAACCAAGATTTCATGACTAAATACTTATACCAACCTCATGACTTAGCCTGGCCTACCATTCCACTTCATTGCCTTTCCCAGCACTCACATTCCACATCCTAAGTGGACTGAACTTTTGGTTTATAGAATAATTTATGCTGTCTAAACAACTTGGAATAAACACGTACACTCCCTTCCTTTAAATAATACATCTATATTAGGCATTCCCTTAATAGCCACTCCAGGAAGACTTTATCATCTATAATCCTGCTTAACTAACTCTGTTCTGTGCCATTAAGATATCCTATTCTTTATTCAAACTTACCATTGAAGCCAAGCATGGGGGTGCATGCTATTAATCTCAGCACTTGGGAGGTGGCGGCAGGAGGGCGGTGAATTTGAAGCTAGCCTGGGCTACATAGCAAGACTCTGTCCCAAAAGCAAAACAAAAAACAACCAAGCAAAAACAAAACAAAACAAAACAAAACAAAAACCCCAAGAGAAACAAAACACACAGAACAACTTAGCATTTATCAGGATACTGTAATGAATTATTTTCTTGTCTCTTCCATTTGGCATGCAAATACTCTGAAAGTAAGGATGTGGTCTATTCAGAATCCTATTGTGCCCCCAATGCCTAGTACAATATGCCCCAATTTTGTTGATTAAATTAATATATTGGTTGGATAATGCACTTTTGAATGTTTATTCTGGCATTTCTTAACCTCATCAAATACCACCACCTCTGTTAGATCATTGCCTACATGTCTGTATCTAAGTCTTATTTTAAAGTGTATCTATATAGAATCCCAGTCTTTTGGGGGCCTTTATATCTTAATTGCATCATCATGAATGTGTGGTGCAAATATTTTGATTCCTGTATTCCTTTCTACTCGAGGGTTGAAGCAGATCCTCAGGGTACACTATGATGATACTAAATGGCTCCTAATCATTATCAATTCTAACTAACTTGGCAGGAAAATCATGGAAACTTACCACTAAATGTCATGTATTACATAAATTTATATCTCCTTATAGAAACAGTGAATGTCAACATTAACAAATTCTCACTTTCCAAGTACTACTCGTATGTGCCCTCTGTTGAATGTAAAGATGCTTGTGTCTGTATGAAGATGAAAGTTTGTCATTGGTTTTGTTGCCTAGGAGTTGATTCTCTTCCTGGCTTTCTAGAATGAGGATGCATACATCTTGTTTCCAAGTCAATAGGAATATTTATTCATCCAATCCCCATTTGAAATGTCTTTGCTTGGGTATATTGGAGATAGTTGTGATATTTGTTGGATAACATGTGGATTAAAAGGAATAAAAATCATAAACTCTGAACCATATACTTATCATCCATCCAAAGTATTCAATACAGGAGAGTAAAGAACATCAGCATCTCTTGCCACTACCTGCTCAGCTGTACCACCAGGCCTGATCTTCTATGTTTCATAGACCCTATTTATACCTGCTGAAATTCTAACCACCTTTTAAACTTAAACTCAAATTTATTCACACTAACAATCCCCCCTTTCCACTGATACCAAAGAAAGGATCTCAGTTCCACAAAGGGGCTCTGAGATCATCTAGCTTAGTGATTTTCAACTTTTGCAACATATTAAAATCACCCAGAAGAGTTTATAGAAAATGGCAAAGTCTGGGTGCCAAATGAAACCAATTAAATCAGAATCTCCTGGTTGGAGGTGCAGCCTGGGCATCAGGGTATTTTCAAGTATGCCAACAGATTATAAATGCAGATGAGGTTGATAGCTACTGTTCCAAAAGTTCAAAATGGCTGGACCATAGGTTGGGAGGGCTAGTGTTTGTAGCAAGGAGGAGAAAGTGGAAATATTGGTAAGGATCTGCAAAGTAGGCCTTATAACTCATGGCAAAGAGTTTGGCCTGTGTCCTAGAGGTTGTTAAAGTGATAAAGGGAATTTGCCTTGGAAGAAATATGATAAGTTTGATCAAGACATTAAAGTGCCTTCATTTCTCTGAGTTTTCTTTTAATCCTCTGTAAAATGCAGTGAGCAGATGCGATGACTTTCAGTATCCACTGCTACCATTCCTAACCTAGAAGTGCAGGAACTAATGCCAGTCATGAACTACATTTTCCCCTCAACAGAGGCCTTTTCAGAATGGGCATTCTTTCAGAGGGCAGGTTCTCTCTTAATGGACTTTTAGAGGGGATGACTGCTAACAACAAGCTTCTGCCTCACCAAGGATTAGACCCTGATGGAATGGAGGATCTGTTAATTAGCAGACAAAGCCTTGCAGGCAAAACCTTATAGAAAAGGTCTTTCTTTTCCCTAGAAACAGAGACTGGAAGCTGTTGGAAGCTGAGCCTAGACCCTTCCCTGCCCTTACAAGTATAGATCAAGAGTGCAACATGGATATCTGTTGAATTGAATCTGACACTGTTTGTCAAAATTATACTTGAAATAATTGTCAGCAGGCAGGCCTTTATTTTCTGACTCTACAGTTCTAGGCCATATCATGGGTGAGGCTCCCAGAAACATGATCTCTGGATGCACATTATATGTGTATACACATAGAGACACTGACGAAGACATTCTGCCATTCATTATTGTGATTTTTCTAAGGGCTAAAGAAACATTACCTGCAGAAATAGTGTGACCTGAATCTGGCTGAGTTCCTCTCTGTGGCATCACTTTTCTTAATAGTAATAATACCCAATATTTGTATTTGTCGTTGTGAGGTGCCCTCGAGTCATTTGTACAACAGAATGAAATACTCCCCAGTGCTGTGCCATGCCTGGCACTATGTCCGTGTTTCTCTGCTATTCATAGGGTTTTCAATGGCTTATTGTTTTAGGATTGTTTGAACAGTGGGCTGCCTGGTCCTTCCCTCATTTTGTGTGGTGCTGGGGTTTGAACCCAGGGCCTCTGAGAGGGCAGAGCAGAACCCTACCAACTGAGCTAAACCCCAGCCCCATCATTTGCATTAGGTTGAGGAAATGGCGTGCTTGTTGGGCATCAGGGATGCATGTAAGCAGCTGCATGGGCACCAACAGACTTCCTTGTGATCTGGAGGCAAGCATTCATGTGGATCTAGTGGAAAGTACACTCCACTGTGTGCATTTAAGGGTTGGAGTCTTATCTCCCTTCTCTCCAGCCAATGTCAGTTTCTTTTACCACTCTCTGGTTTATAGAAAACCAGCACATCTGATTGAAATTATATTGGTTGGATGTTGTCATCTGGAAGAAAGAGCTGCCGCTAATGAAGGTGGTGAATTAATATGGATTACTTGGGACTAAATATGATGGCTACTCTCAACAAGCACCTGCACCATTAAAGGTAATTTTCTAAGACCAAATCCCACTTTAAGGGAGATAGAAGCTACTGTAATTGAAGTCTTGGGGAAGCGTGACCCTTTATGCCTTCCCTTGAACAGAAATCATCACATGTTGTGTTGAGGTAAGCATAAAATTTCAATTACATTTTGGGATCTGAAAATGAGAATGCCCTAGTTTGCGCCCGTTTAATTCCCTGCCTATATCAGCTATTTATGCCTTCCTTTGCTGGGTAAGAAAGTACTAGGGATTAAGAAAAGAAACCACCAAAACTGAGAAGTCTTAATCCATGTAATTACTCTAATTGGCTAATGGGAGTCTTTTCTCCATAGCAGACAATTCTTCGCAGTTTACGGACATGTGTTTACATTTCGAAAGGACTCAGTGAGTGGGGTTCACTTTTCCATCTCTCCCTACATTGATGACAGATAACATGGCTCAAATCCTTGGCAAACAGATGCATCCCTTGAATTTTCCTCTAAACAACTAATTTTCTAAAGTTTCCACTCCACTTGTTTGTTGAAATGATGCCTAATGAAGTACTCATTGATGGCAGCATCACTAATAAAACATAAATCAAATTGGGCTCTACATCCTATTCATATGCTTGAAGGAGGCAGCCGTGTGAGCCCGTGCTTGTTTCCAGCTGTTTTCTTGTCATTAGCTTTTAATTTCAACAGCTACCTACTTGGGCTGCCCCTCTCTTTTCTCAGCTCAGGTATTTGCGCCCTTAAGTGTGATTGTCAGCTCCGTTCTGCTCGAAAGGTTTCAGTGTACGTTGCTATGGTTACAGATGCCAGAATTGGAAAGAAATGTAGGGGGTATCGAGGGTTTGACGTAGCTGTGATGAAGGCTTAGTGCTGAAATGTTAGCTATTACTTTGGCAGATTCTACGTTATTTGCCAATGAATCCATTTCAATAGAATATTTAAATGTATTCTTGAGTACATGGCACATCAAAATGGAAATATAGATAACTGGATTTAAAGGAAATGAATATTTTAAAACAGTTTTGAGTGCATATCCTATGGGACTCTTGAGAGCTAAATGAACACTGATAGTATAATACGTAGTAGCACCTGAGCAAGTAATATGGGCAATTTGATTAGCTCTCTGCATCTCCTTAGAACGCCAGTGCCTTCTCATTTTCTCTTCATTTGCTTTCTTCTTTTCCTCTGCAGCAGAATAGGATTCTGTAAGCTCGTTAAAGAAACTGGGGAGATATGACTGGTTAACAAGGTTTTCCCCAAAGTCCATTTGCTTTTTCCTGCTGGAGATGTTAGAGGGCTGCCTGAGGGAGCTGAGCTCTCCCTTTTCTCAATGGGAGGAACTCAGGAAGGCTGAAGGCTCTCATGCCTTCTCTACATGCCTACCTGGCAGTCCAAGACAGTTGTTCCTTCTTAAAGCAAGTGAAGAAGCTACTGCTTCCTGTTGCAAATCCCCTGGTGCCACTTCAACTCTTTGGTCTACAAAATCTTACATCTCTCTCCTCTCTCTCTTCTCTTTCCTCTCCCCTCTCCCTTCTCCCTGCTCCTCTCTTTCTTTTTCTCCCTCCCTATCCCTATCCGTCTCCCTCTCCCTCTCTTTTGCAATATTGGGAGGCTGAACCCAGGCTGTCATGCATACTTTGCAAGTGTTCTACCATTAAGCTGTACCCTCAGCCCTTTTTTTATTTTTTATCTTGAGACAGGGTCTTGCTCAGTTACGCAGGCTGCCTTTGGCCTCAAACTTGCAATCCTGCTGCCTTTGCCTCTCCAGTCACTGGGATTATAGGCATGACCTACCACGCCTAGCCTTGATTCGTTCTCTTTAGATCCATTATCTCTAAGACTGCCCCTGATGTGGGTTTCCACAATATTTACTCCAAGCTTTAGCTTGCTCACTGTTTACTGTCTGTCTCCTTTTATTCACTGACGCTAGAGAAGACTCTTTTTTCTTCTCTTTAAAATACATTTGATTTTGAAAAGTCATGGAGTGGTCTTTCTCTTCCTCCTGAGCTGAGGATTGAACCAGGGCCTAGTGCATGCTAAGTACATGCTCTACTACTGAGCTACCTCCCAGCTCCTTTCTATCTTCTTATTCTGCACAGAAGGAATGCTCCTCCCCTTCTGTCCCTGATGTTGATACCATCCGTGGAATAGATCCTGGTACTTCACAACATGGACAGGACACTGGAGCCCAACGCCTTGGATTCAAATCCCACCTTTGTCACTTACCAGCTCTGTCATGTTTGAGACAGTGTTGCTTAAAATCTGTGAGCCTCAGTATCCTCATTGTAAACTGAATTATTTGCAACTAGTCCACAGAGGCTTTGTGATATGTATTCAGATGGATGACATAATATGTAGATAGATAGCTCACAAAAAATCTATAGACTAGTTACAACTAATCCAGTTTGCGGATTATAGATGTAGTGACCCTACGTACAACAGACAAAACACTATTCTCAGTGCTTCTCTGCTGTTCATAGGGTTTTTAATGGTGGATTGATTTTTGGGAGTGGGTTGGCACATCCTTCTCCCAAGCCTACAGTACCTGGTGTTCCCAGGTGGTCTCCCACCCAAGGACTAACCAGGCCTGACCCTGCTTACCTGCTGAGATCTGAGGGGATCGGACGCCACAGTGGTATGGCTGCAGGCATCACAATCTTAGGCAAGCACACATGTCAGGTGCTATATACATGCTTGCTTTTATTTAATTTCTATTGTGCACCAAGCTCTGTGCTTGCCCCTAGGGGTAGAGCAGGGAATAAAATCAATCTGGTCTTTGCTCTCATAGAGTTTACATGTAGTGGAGAAGATAAGCAGTAAGGAAGTCATTACATTAATAAGCGATGAGAGTTAACAATTCTTGCAACCCCCAGTTTTCAGAACCGTCTAAACATGTCGTCTCATGGGAAACACCTGTAGGGCCACGACAAGGATTTCTCTGCTCTCTGAAGTGTTTTGGGTCTACTCAGACAGATCTGGAAATGAGGAGACGTAGTTGGCCTTTCAAGAATTCCCACCGAAGTCTCAGTCTGGAGGGGCCGTGTGACCGACAGCAAGAAACATTTTACTTAAGCCAGAGCCTGGCTGGAACTTTCATGTTTTTACGAAGAACACAAAGGATCTAATTCTCTCTAATAAGCAGAGCTACCAACAGCAGCCTGTATAATAACTTTTAGAGACCTGACCTTGTGACCCAAAGTCCATCCTGAAACCACTACAACTGCTTCCCCTTTCTTCCCCATCACTTAATAAACATCCAGCCTGAGCCATTGTCCCAGAGAAGAGAAGGCTCAAGAAATAATTAACAGTCCCCTCTCTGTTCTACAATACTTACTGCAAACATTGAGTATTCCAAGGTGCTGGAAAGACTAAGCAAAGATGATGTTCTTACCAGGTGATTATATGACAAAGAGCCCACTGCTAGTCTTCCAGAGCACTGTTGAATGCAGACCATGGCTCAGCATTCCCGCAAGTAGGTAATTAAGAGCTTGCCCTTGTTAAAGGACTAACTTCTTCCCATCCTAGAAGCTTGTCTGCTTACAATGGGACTTCTAAAAAGTGATTGCAACTTGCACTTGTTTTGAATCTCTTATTGAGTGACTTCTTTCTTTCAGTATCAGGAGGTTGAACCCAGGGCCTCGCGCATGCTAGGCAAGTGCTCTACCAGTGAGCTGCACTCCCAGCCTCTTTTTCTAGTTTTCATTTTAGAAACAGGGTCTCGCTAAATTGTGCAGTCCGTTTCTGTCCTCCAGCTCACCATTCTCCCGCCTCAGCCTCCCAAGGGCTGGGATTACAGATGTGCTCCACAGAGCCTGGTTTATTAAAAGATTTAAACCTGGCTTGTGCTACTCTTCCTAGTTGGAAGGGAGTAGTTTATCAGTCAACGTACCATTATGTTAACTTTTTCAAAAAGCCCTATTCTGTGCGCTGGTGGAATTTTTCATTTCTAACCTGTCTTGCAGAAATTTCTGAGCAGTTACTGGGGGAAAATAGGAAGTGAGTGTTGGAGTGCTAAAAGGAAGACTTGAACTTTGGTCTTTTGTGGCAAGATTGAGACAAACTACACAGGCTGTGGCACGAGTAGGCTGGACAGCCTGGGCTGGGTTGGATTGGAGAGTTGCCTGGAGCAGCATAAAATGCATCTTCCCAGAGGTAGGGGGCCACGTGCTATGACAGACAGGATGACATCCACCTTCAGAGCAATGGTCAAGCATAAGGCCACAGTGAAGAGCTGAAGCAAGAGCCTAGGAGCTGAGGTTGTGAGGACAGTAAAAACAATGATTGAGATTGAGTCTCACCTGCTGCTGTGGCACATGTCTGTAATCTTAGCTACTTGGGAGGCTGGGGCAGGAGGATCATGAGTTTGAGGCCAGAGGCAGCCTGTACAATTTAGGGAGAGCCTGGCTGAAAATAAAGAATAAAAAAGAGGAGCTGGGAGTGCAGCTCAGTGATAGAGCACTTGCCTAGCCTGTGTGAGGCCCTGGGTTCAACTCCCTAGTACCACAAAAAAACAACCAAACAAACAAACAAACAAACACATAAAAACATACAGCCTCCACAGACAGGCTACCTGGGTGGATGCAAATCCTGACTTTGCCACTTCCTTGCTGTGTGATGTTGGGCAGTTACTTAATTGCTCTGTGTTTCTATTTCCTCCTCATGTGTAAATAGGGCTGGTGGTGTTTAAGAGGCAATAATGCTACCCTCTTGTGCTATTCATTTACCTATTCCCTCTTTGATCTTTTTCTCACCCTTCCCTTGCCCTGCCTGTATGTCAGGAGTTGTTGTTGTTGGATGCCTTCAAGTTGTGTCCAACTCATAGTGACCCATATAGGGTTTTCAATGGCTGATTGTCTTCAGGATTGCCTCAGGAGTGCATTTCTATGTCCTTCTCCCATGTTTGTGGTGCTGGGAATCGAACTCCGGATTCAGAGACTGCAGAGCGGGCACTCTACCAACTAAGTGAAATCTCAGCCCATGTCAGGAGTACTGATCCTAAAAACCATATGCCTCAATCACCTATGTCAGCAGGTTTCCTGCTGTGTTTGGCAATGAGTGATACAATAGGAGACTGGAAAGGAAGAGGAAAGGAGAAGCTATAGATTTCCCCCAGATACCATAAATAGGTGCCTGGTAGTTCAGACAGGTTACTCACAGCAGCTATGCATCCCCTGAGGCTGTGGCTGAGACTCCTAATGGACAGTCCCTTCTTCCATTGTCCGAACTCCCAACATAATCCCAGCCCAGTATGGTCCAATAGAAACATAATGAGACCCACATACATAAATTTAAAGCTTCTAGTGGCTATGCTAAAATGTACAAGAATAAGTCAATTCAATTTAATAATACATTTTAGTTAACCTAAGACATACAAATTATGATTCCAGTATGTCATCAGTAAAAAAATGCTAATGAGACATATATTATTACTTTTTGTACTAGCATTTGAAGTCTGGTGTGTATTTTCCACATACAGCCCATCTCAATGAGGGCTGGACACATTTCTTTTTTTTATTGTTTTCAGTACTGGGTGGAGGTTGAGCCCAGAGCCTCGCACATGCTAGCCACGCTAGGCACTTGCTCTACCACTGAGTTGCACCCTCAGCACCTTTTTATTTTTTATTCTGAATCAAGGTTTTACTAAGTTGCACAGGCTACCCCTGACCTCCAACTTGCAATTCTCTTGCCTCCCCCTCCCCTGTCACTGGGATTACACGGCACCCAGCAGGACTAGACACATTTCAAGCACTCAATAGCCACGTGTGGCTAGTGGCCACTACACTGGGCCATGCAGATATGGCCCCTGCTGAGTGCCCCTAGTTTTGTACTCTGCCATATCACTTCCTATCATTAGGCCTTCTAATCTAGGAAGAGTCAGAGCTTCCTGCTACTAATAATCCCAAATTGCCTCATTGTCTTCTATTTGACCTCTTAGATCTTTACTTGGCCATGTTACCAATTTCTGGTATTAAATTTTCTCTTTTTGAAAAACATAGGGTATTCTCGGTCTGGGATTTAGCTCAGTTGGTAGAGCGCTGCGCTGCAGTCTCTGGGGTTCTGAGGTCAATTCCCAGCACCATAAAAGTGGGAGAAGGACCTGGCAATCGACTCCCAAGGCAACCCCGAAACAATCAGCCACTGAAAACCCTACGAGGGTCGCTATGAGTTGGATACCGACTCGACGCACCTAACAACAACAACAACAGGGTATTCTCTGTTTCTGAGAGGATTTGAGTGTTGCAGTACCTTATAGGATTATTGTGAAGACCAATGAAGCATTTCCTTATAGAGTACTTGGAATAGTACTGGCATGTATTCAGTGTTCCATACCTGGTGGCATTTGAAAAATAAGAGTCTGAAAAAGAAATATATGACACCTGGATGATATGAGCAAGTATAATGAGGAGATGAAGGATGGAACCACAGTGACATCGCAGTCCCTCTACTCCTGGGGCTATGTCCAAACAGCACCCTGAGCAGATGACCCCATGGTCTACTTGGGTATCTTTCTACTACTACCAATAGGAGGGGCAAGGGAGATACAAGAGGGTCATTGGGGATAACTATGATCAAAGTGCCTGCAGCCGTAGTCCTGTGGCATCTGATCCCGTCAGATCTTGGAAGCTAAGCAGGGTCACGCCTGGTTAGTACCTGGATGGGAGACCGCCTAGGAACACCAGAAGCTGTAGGCTTGGGAGAAAGACCTGGCAAACCCCTCCCAAAAATCAATCTGCCATTGAAAACCCTATGAACAGCAGAGAAGCACTGACAATAGTGTTTCCCCTGTTGTACAGAGGGTCGCTATGAGTCGGATGCCGACTCGACGGCACCTAACAACAACAACAATGATCAAAGTACATTATATACATGTATGAAAATGCCATTGTGAAACCCATTGTTTTGTACCATTAATAAATGTTAATAAAAAAGAAAAGAATACTTTCAAATTGTTTTAAGCAGTGGCAGTTCCGTAGTATTGTATTCATTGAAAAGCCAACAAAAAAAGCACAGCCAATACAAACCAGAAGTAAAAGGCAATGAAAATAGGCAGTCCTATCACATAGCCCCATTAGGAAAAATAAGGACTGTGCCCTCTTTAATATACAGCTGTATCAATGTGGTGTCCAATCCCATCAGATCTTGGAAGCTAAGCAGGGTGACACCTGGTTAGTACTTGGATGGGAGACTGCCTGGGAACACCAGGTGCTGTAGGCTTGGGAGAAGGACCTGGCAATCCACTCCCAAAAATCAATCTGCCATTGAAAACCGTATGAGTAGCAGAGAAGCACTAACAAAACTCTTTCACCTGTTGTACATAGGGCCTTTATGAGTCAGACACCAACTCGACAGCATCTAAAAACAAATATATACTTTCCCGGTTTTAATGGCTTGCAAACAATTGAAACTTAAAAGTCTCTTATTGCCTTTCAGGTGACAACTTTGTTTTTATACTCCAAAGCTATCCTTGCAAAATGGCATTTTTCCAATAAACTCATTTCCTGTGGCCACACCAGAGTTGTCCTACTCCAGTTATAGCATTAGATTTTCTCTGTCAAATGTAGAGCATACACAGTAACCCCAAAGCAGTAGAGAAACCATTGATTAGAATTTATGAGGATCCCTGAGGTGGGCTCAGTGAGGACTCCGGGCAAGTTGAACAAGCTTAACATTTGATTCTTGAAGGGGTTGGTGCTAAGGCAGAGCCCTACTTGAGGTTGCTGGTAGCTAAGAGAATCATAGAGTCTGAACCAAATTCCTACAGCCAATGTGGCTATCGCAGGTCACATCAGAAAAAACAAGTATCAGATGCCAAGTTGAGAAGGGCTACAAGCCAGAAACCAAGCTGAGACAGGATCCTTGTGAAAATTAGAACTGAACGAGATCATCCTGGAAGAGAATTAAGAAGGAGCCTGGGCACTTATTCATTTCATCATTCATTCCTCAAATGTTTTCTAAGCATCTGTGGAATACCAGGAACTGTATGTGACCTTATTGGTGGTTGCTCATGTGTTTAGGCTCATTTGAAGGTGTATATTCAAACAAGACAATTTGAACTTAAATCCCAGCTAGCAACTTACTGTCTGTGTGACCTTAATCAAATTATATATCCTTTCTGCCTGTCACCTTCCCATCTATAAAATGAGGGACAACAACTGAAACCTATCTCATAGGGTTGAGATGAGAAAGGAGAATTCTTGCAAAGCACGTAACAATGGACACATGATAAGTTCCTATGAATGTTTGCTAAATTAGCATAGAGGTGGAGATGACTGTTGTTATCAATTGGGAGACTGAGTATCAAGTTGAGGGTGGGGTAGAGATTGGGCTAAAGAATTCCCTTGTATTGTATGAAGGAAGGGTTTGAATAGCAAACAAGTGGCATATAGAAGATTTTAGGAATAATTTTCTAGCCAGTAAGAAAAGACATTCATTTTATTTTATTTATAGACATGTTTTGTGCTCTGCATTTTGGTCACAAAAGATGTGAACTGGTTTTGAAAAATATAACCACACTGAAATAATCATGAAGAAAATAGTACTAGAAACAGAAAATCCAATCAAAGGAAGGGAAATCTCTCAACTATTCCAACCATAAGGTTTAATTTAATTGCTGTTGTTTACCTTCAAATTTGGTTCTCAGCTTTTGAAAGGTGAAGACAAAGAAGTGCAAGCAATTGCATAATTCTAGACCTGACTAATGGGGAAGCATAAACATTCATTATTGAAGACAAAACATTTTCTTGTAATAATTGTAATATAAATTTCTCATGTTAGACTTTATATGAGCATCAGTGGATTTGAACACAGATTTGGAATCAAGTGGATATGATTTCAAATTCCAATTCTAGTACCCACTATCTCTTTGATCTGGGGCATGTAACAAATTTTATAGACTCTGAGTTATCTTTAAAATGAGGATAATAATGCTTGCTATATCTTAGTGATTCTTTGATAATTAAATGACATTATAAAACACTTAATACAGTACCATGAACATTCTAATCCCCTAATAAATGGAAGTTCTTTCCCCTACTTTCTTTGCTTCCTCTTCCTTTTTTTCTCCCTTTTTCCTCCTCCTCCTCCTCTTCTTTGTTGTATTTGGAAACATTCCTTTGATATTCATTCTCAGTGCAACAATTATAACCTCTACACAGCACTTAGTATGTGCCAGGCATTATTCTAAACACTTTACCTTCCTTGATTCATTTAGTGTTCATCTTTAAAAAAGCTATGCCATATTCTCAATAGCCTAGATATGGAATCAACTCAGATGTCCAAGAGATGAATAGATAAAGAAAATGTGGAAAATATGTACCTATACACAATGGAGTTTCATTCAGCAGCAAAGAAGAATGAAATTATGTCATTTGCAGGAAAAATGGGTAGAAATAAAGATCATCACTTTAAGTGAAATAATCCAGACTCAGAAAGACAAATATCACATATTTTCTCTCAAATACATATGTGTGTGCATATATATATGTATATAAAATCTCAATATATTAAAATCTAGATTCTGCATATGAGAGAAAACGTGGTGTTTATCTGCTCTTCCATTATCCTTTCTTATTACCTCCCATGCATTTATCTTTCCTTTTGCTAAAAGGCAGACTGGTAGCCAGAGAGTTAAAGGAGGCATTGACTGAATGGATCTGGCCCAACTCAGATGTAAGCTTTATGGATAAGGATTCTCACTTTCTTTGGTTCTGTCTTCATTTCCAGACTGCCTGACATAATCATAAGCATCAGAGTCAGATACTCAATAAATTGCATGGAATATTGTTGCTGTTGTTAGGTGCCATGCGGTCGGTATCTGACTTATAGCAGCCCTACATACAACAGGGGAAACACTATTGTCAGTGCTTCTCTGCTGTTCATAGGGTTTTCAATGGTGGATTGATTTTTGGGAGTGGGTTGCTGGGTCCTTCTCCCAAAGCTACAGTACCTGGTGTTCCCAGGTGGTCTCTCACCCAAGTACTAATCAGGGCCGATCCTACTTAGCTTCCAAGATCTGACAGGATCGGATGCCACAGGGCTATGGCTGCAGGCACATGGAATATTAGACACGATAAAATGGGCTTTGAGTTAGATGATGTCATCTAATTGTAAGCTAATGGAAGTTTTCTGAGCATGTTCAAGGTAGGCTAGGCTAAGCAATGATGTTCAGTAGTTTAGGTCTATTAAATGTGTGTTCAAGCCGGGCAAAGTGGTAAACGTCTGTAATCCCAGCGACTAGGGGGGCAGACCAGAAGGATCGTGTGTTTGAGGCCAGAGGCAGCCTGCATAATTTAGAGAGGCCCTGACTCAAAATAAAAAAATATAAAATTGGCTAGGGGTGCAGCCCAGTGGTAGAGGACTTGTAAAGTTTGTGGGAGGCTTTGGCCACAGAAGCTCAAAGAAGGATATGATTTTAATGGAGGTTTATACCCTGTGATCCATTTCTGATACCACCTCTGTATCTATGGTCTTCAGGAGTTCTGAGAACTTTGTGGAATTACATATGATGCGTGCATTGCTAGTAGTGGTTGTTAAGATATTCCGTTAGATTCTTCATGGGATCTGTGCTCTCATCATGTCAAGAATGACTGTTATAAAAGGAACAAGGGGAAAGTTCACATGTAATAAGCCCATGTCATTAAAGTTAGACCACTCCTTGATGTGGGGATTTTCTTGGAGAGACTTTGGAGTTATATGTTAAGTGTTTTGAGAAAGTGGGGCAATGATAAATGTGCTAGACAGTACATCAAGGATATTGGCATTTGAGGATCTTGAGATCTGCTGCTGCTACTATTCTCTTTTTAAAATTTTTATTAGTATTTTAATTGCACATATTTATGGGGTACACAGTGATAATTCATTTCATATATATAGTGTGCAATGATTAAGTCAGGGTTGTTGATACTTTCATCTCCCTAAACATTGTACAAAAACTTTTTGATTAACATGTGACAATAACTGTAGATATTTATGAGGTATAATATACTTTTTTAAAGTTGCATACCGTATACTAAGATTCATTATGGGATTTTCACAGAGTTGCATCCTGTATTTTGTAATGGTTCTCTCCCTCTTTACTGGTCTTTGTTGTTCTCCCTCCCCTCCCACATTTCTCATTGCCCTCCCCCTCCTGCTAGTCCCCTCCCACCTCATATTGGGTCCCCTTGTATTTTCCAATCTTAGATATGTATGATTGTTTATACATATATTTTCCTTTAAGGTATGAGTGAGAACATACAGTATTTCTTTTTTTGAGTCTGAGTTATTTCTATTTAAATGATGATCTCTAGTTCTATTCATTTTGTTGAGAATGACATAATTTCATTCTTCTTCACTGCTGAAAAATATTCCATTGTGCATTTATACCACATTTTTAATCCAATCATCTGTTGATGAACATCTGAGCTGATTCCATATCTTTGCAATTGTGAATGGTGCTGCAATAAACATGGAGGTCCAAGTGTCCCCATGGAATGATGACTTATCTTCCTTTGGGTATATTCCTAGAAGTAGTATAGCTGGATCATATGGTAGCTCCGTCTTTAGTTTTCTGAGGAACCTCTATACTGATTTCCATAATGACTGAACTAATGTAGAGTTCCACCTGCTGCTACTACTTTCACAGCTGACAGAAACTGAAGCTATGGATGTGACATGGTGACTTATGGAAACTCAATATATGGAAAATAATAGAAAGTCAAAGAATTTTGGGGCCACCAATGTTCAAACATAGGTGAAAGACTAAAAATAGCAGCATGTAACATTTTAAACACGACTTTGAATGTTTCATCTTCATTAAAGAATTTTATTTCCTGTCTTTATGAGGTATATAGCACCATTCTTTCCATTTTACAGAAGAAAAAACTGGAGCACAGAAAAGTTAAGAAATTTTTCAAAGGTCACACAGTTAGTCAATGGCACAACTGTGATTCAAACTCAGGCAGCATGGCTTTTAACCATTGGACAATATTTCATTCACTGGACAATTTCACTGGACATATTCCCACTGGCCTCTGCCTTCCATGAGTATGTCTTGGCCCATGAAGACAGAGATGAACCTTCATATATCTTTTGAGATCCTTTCTGGGTCCAGCACAATATTATGTGCATCAACTGGCCTACAACAAATACTGATTGAATGAGTGACCTTGGCCACCAATCCTCTGGGCAGACACAGAGTCATGGATCCACTGTGACCCCCATGAAAGGGCACTGAGCTTTGTCTGATGTTTGAATCAACAGAATATCATTGTACATATTATAATTTGTCACAGAAAAATTTGTTACATCCTCTTATCATTCATAAAATGCAAATGCATTTCAAAAAATCATATTTCTGGTAGCTCTGTGTCACTATGAGTTATCCCAATCAGTAGAATTATTCCAATCAGTGGAAACTTAATGTACTAGTACTTTTATTGATGATATTTTTATAAAAAGTCACAGTCAAAAATGTTAGTAACCACTGAGTTGAAAATATAATATAAAAAAACCCCACTTATCAGTATGTTAAGCTGGGTTATGCTGTGGTAACAAACATATTCCAAATCTCTGTGATTTAAAACAACAAAGATTGATTTATAATTCACACTACATGTGCTAAGACAGCTAGAGGTTCTATTCCATGTCATCTCCCTCTAGGACACAGGGTGATGCAACAGCAACCATTTGGAACTTTGCCAGTTTCTATAGCACAGAGAAAAAGGGAACTTAAAATTTCTGCTATACGGTAACACACATTATTTATACTAGAATTTTATTTCTTTTTCACTGGCCTCATGCATTCCTAAGTTTTAAATTTTTAAAAAATTTTTATTGTGTAAATTTGTGGGGTACAGTGTTATCATTTGATACATGTGCACAGTGTGTAATGGTCATATCAGCGTAGGTAACCTTTCTCAAATATTTTCAAAGAAATTTTTCATTACTGCACAATAATTGTGTTTATGTGGTACAGTATGATATTTCAACACATGTATGCACTTTTTGGTGTGCAGCTGTACCACTGTGGCTTCCGATCCCATCAAATCTCAGAAGCTAAACAGGGTTGGGCCTGGTTAGTGCTTGGATGGGAGACTGCCTAGGAACACCAGGTGCTGTAGGCTTGGGAGAAGGACCCAGCAACCTACTCTCAAAAAACAATCAGCCATTGAAAACTCTATGAATAGCAAAGAAGCACTGACAATAGTGTTTCACCTGCTATACATTAGGTCTCTATGAGTCAGACACTGACTCGGTAACACCTAACAATAAAAACAAATGCAACTGATTTGTTGCATTTCCTGCATGGAAGTTCCTCAGAAAATTAAATATGAACTACCATATTATCCAACTGTATCATTCCTGGGTATATGCATAATGGAATCTAAGTCATCATACCATAAGGGCACCTACATTTCCATCTTCATTGCAGCACTATTCACAACTACAAACATATGGGATCAGCCCAGATGTGCATCAACAGATGAATGGATTTTAAAATGTGGTGTATATACACCTGGAATGTTATTTAGCCATAAAGAAGAATGAAATTATGTTCTTCGTAGGAAAGGGAGTTTATCATTCTAACTGAAGTAAACCAAATTCAGAAATGCCAAATGTTCTCCCTCATATGTAGAAGCTAGATTTATCTTAAAAAGAAATAGGTGTGTGTGTGTGTGTGTGTGTGTGTGTGTGTGTGTGTGTGTATAAGATCAGAATACATAAAGGGCATATCTGGAGTGGGAAGACACTTAGTGGGAGGAGGGCAAGGGGTTAATGAGGGAGAGAACAAGAGCAATGTACAGGATATAATTTTATGAAAATTCCCATAATGAAACTCATTATGCTGTATGTTAACTTTAAAAATGTTGTGCAAGCACCACCCCTATCTAGTTACAAAATATTTTCATCACTCTAAAGTGAAACTCTGTACTCATTAAACAGGAACTTTCATTTCTTCCTCTCTGTAGCCCGAAGCAATCACCAATGTGTTTTTGTTCTATGGATTTACATGGATAGTTCACACAATTGCAATAACCTTTCATGTCTGGTTTCTTTCACTTAGGAATAAAGTTCTCAAGGTTTATGTTGTACATGTACCAGTACTTCATTCCTTTTTAGGAATGAATGATATTTGGTTGTATGGGTATCTCAAAACTTATTTATCCACTCCTCTATCAATGGACCTTTTATTGTTTCACATTTTGGGTATTGTAAGTAGCACTACTATGGACATGTGGACACATGTATTTGAGTGTCCATTTTTAAGTGTATGGAATATATACTTAGAAGTATAATCACTAGGTCATATGGTAACTCTGAAGAACTGCCAAATAATATTTCATAGTTGCTGAACAATTTTGCATTCCAAACAAGGTACATGTATTCCAGTTTTTCCACATCCTCACCAATACTTGTTCACTTTTACATTTTGAATTAGAGCTGTCCTAGTAGGTATGATGTGGTATCTCATTATAGTTTTGATTTATATTTCCCTGATGACTAACGATGTGGAGCATCTTTTAATGTGACTGTTGGTCTTTTGTAAATTTTCTCTGGGGAAGTCTCTATTTAAGTCCTTTATCCATTCATTCATTGATTTTTTTTTCTCTTTGTTGCTGAATTTCAGGAGTTCCTTATATATTCTGGGCTATTGTTGTTAGATGCCATAAAAGTTGGTGTCCAACTCATAGCAGCCCTATGTGCAACAGACAGACAAAACACTATTGTCAGTGCTTCTCTGCTATTCATAGGGTTTTCAATGGTGGATTGATTTTTGGGAGTGGGTTGCTGGGTCCTTCTCCCAAGCATATAGTACCTGGTTTTCCCAGGTGGTCTCCCATCCAAGCACTAACCAGGCCAGACACTGCATAGCTTCTGAGATCTGATAGGATCAGATGCCACAGTGCTACAGCTACAGGCATGTTCTGGATACTAAACCCTTATTAGATATATGCTTCCCAAATACATTATCCAATT
>VMDO01025252.1:0-16636 GCA_007922755.1 Pedetes capensis
TTTAACTTTTTTTGAGACAGGGTCTCACTAAATTATGCAGACTGGCCCTGGTCTGGAACTTGTGATCGTCCTACTTCTGCCTCCCTAGTCGATGGGATTATAGGTGTGCGCCACTGTGCCCAGCTTTGAGTTTCTTTTCTACATTCATAGTATTTCCTTGCTGGCTGGGGCTACTCTCAGGTCCTAGAAGATGTTTGACATCCTTCTCATGTGGCTCCCTCACAGATATTCTCAGACATGCTCTCATAATACAGCAGTTTACATCTTTAAGAGCACTAAGGAAAACATAACTGTGATTTTTACATGCTGTCTTCAAGGGCTTGTCTCAAATTAGGTGCACGCAGAACAATCTCTCTTTTGATTAACACACTTATTTCAGAATTAAATCTTCAGAATACACTCAATGTTGCCATGTAATATAACCTAATCATAGTAGTGACATCTCATTATATCATTCAGGTCCTGTCCATATGCAAGGGGAGGAGATTGTATGAGTCACATGCACCAGAAGACAGGAATCTTAGGGTCCATCTTAAAATTCTGCCTAAAACAGAACACATGCATGATCTAAAATCTCAGAAAATTTTGAAATAGAATGGCCCTCAGTGGCACAATCTTGTAATCTCAGGGAGGCAGAGGCAGCAGGAGCATAAGTTCAAGGCCAGAGGTGGCCTGCATAATTTAGTGAGACCTCTCTCAAAATACAAAGTAAAAAATAGGCTAGGGGTGTAGTTCAGTGGTTGAGTGCTTACAAAAGGCATGCTTCATGCCTGGGGTTTAACTCCCCAGTACCACAAAAAGAAAAAAAAGAGGAACAGACCTTCCATCATTTTATAAAGTATGTCCTCAAAAACTCTACAGATTATAGCATAACTAGTTATAAAAGAGTAAAAGTTGTTTTAATCATTGAAAAGTAAAGCATGGATACTTATTATTAGTATCTTCAACATTTCACTGGAGGCTTGTCTAATACAGCTAAGTGAGTGAAATAAATAAAGTTTGGGAAGAAATACAACTGATATTATTTGCAAATGATATGACTATATAAACTATATACAAAAATAATCTGGAAACAAACTTAGATTTAAAAGTATATTTAGCTGGGATCCTGAATATTGGATGAATATACAAAAATAAATTATACTTCTATATAGCCAAAAAAATTGGAAAGTAAAAGTTAAAATAAGCAGTATCTAAAATGATATAGTGATTTAAAAGCCTAGGAAACATTTAAATGAAAGTTGTGCAAGACTTTTATCATGCTGAGAGAAATTAAAGACCTGCCTAGACAGAAAGAGAAAGACACTATGTTCATGATTTAGAAATTAGCCTATTTATTGTCCCCAAGTTGATGTACAAATTCAATAAAATTTTATCCTATGCCTTATTGTATCTAAAGCAACCTCAGTGAAGATAAATAAAGTTGGAAGATTTAGGCTACCAGATTTCTAGACTTAATGTAAAGCTACAGTAATTAGCCTGCAGCCATACCACTTTGCCAACGGATCCCCTCATATTTGAGAAGCTAAGCAGGGTCGGGCCTGGTTAGTACTTAGATGGGAGACTGCCTGGGAACACCAGGTGCTGTAAGCTTGGGAGAAGGACCCAACAAGCCACTCCCAAAACTCAACCAGCCATTGAAAACCCTACGAATAGCAGAGAAGCTGCATTTCGTCTGTTGCACATAGGGTTGCTGTGAGTTGGACATGGACTCAAGGGCACCTAACAACAACAACAGTAATTAAGATAGTATTTTATTAACAATGAAAGTGTAACAGCCTGATGTACAAAATACAGTACTTTTTTTTTTTTTTTTTTTTTTTTTTTACAATAACCACCACAGCATTTCAGCTGAGGAAGGGAAGACTCTTTAGTAAATAGTGCTGGTGCATGGATCAGGAAGTATTTTTTTCTTCGATAAAAGGGCAGATGGTAAATATTTTAGGCTTTGAGGGTCACATACAGTCTCTGTGACATATTTGACTTGAAAGTAGAACTCTTCAAAATATAAACAAACAAGCAAAACAAACAAAATACTTTTGCCTCATGAACTGTACCAAAATAGGGATCTGGCCAGATTGGTCTATGAGCCTGTCTACAGAAATATTGTATATATGAAAAGGTGAAACAGGACTTCTACTTTACAAAATACATATATACAAAAATATTTTGAGATGGAGCATAAACCTAAGTCTCTCAAAGAAAGCATAGGCAAACATATCAATGATACTGATTAGAGAATTCTTCTTAAACTAGACACAAAAGGAATTAACTTTATAAGAAAAAATCAGAGTATATTAAGAATGACTATTCAAAAGACGCCTGCAGCCATAGCCCTGTGGCATCCGATCCGTCAGATCTCGGAAGCTAAGCAGGGTCGGGCCTGGTTAGTACCTGGATGGGAGACCTCCTGGGAACACCAGAAGCTGTAGGCTTGGGAGAAGGACCTGGCAACCCACTCTCCCCAAAAATCAATCTGCCATTGAAAGCCCTATGCACAGCAGAGAAGCACCGACAATAGTGTTTCCCATTGTCCAGAGGGTTGCTATGAGTCGGATATCGACAAGACGGCACCTAACAACAACTAACAATTCAAAAGACAGTATTATGAGATAAAAAGACAAGCCATAGACTAACAAAGTTTAACTATCTATTTATCTATATCTATTACCTGCATCTATCTGGAAAGATATCTGGTGAAGACCCACATATAGAATTTTAGAAATTCTTACAACTGTATATGAAGAAAAATATAACCCAATAAAATACTATACAAATATCATGCATAGGAACTTCAGAAAAGAGGAAATCCACATAGCCAATAACCATATGAAAAGGTAGTTAACATTATTCATTTTCAAGGAAATGCAAATGATAACCATGATGAAATATCAGTATACATACACTAGATTGGAAGAATTAAAAAGATTGGTAACAGCAAATGTGAGTAAGGATGTAACATATCAAATATTCTTTAAGCTACTGGTGAATGTGTACATGGCACACAATTTATATTCATTGTTTATCAACAGAAGAATGGATAAGAAAATTTTGGTGTGGTTATATGATGAAAATACACAATAGTGAATGAATTAATGAGTTATATATTCCAAAACATGAATGAATCTCAGAGACATTATTCTGAGCTAAAGAAGCCAGACATAAAACAATACATACTGTATTATTCCATTATTGTGAAGATTACAGGCAGAAGTGATGCGAGAGAGATGAGTGAATATTGACAGGAAGGTATCTTGGTAGATTTTATGGGGTGCTATATAGCACCCGACTCGACGGCACCTAACAACAACAACAACATATAGGGTTTATATCTTGTTATAAGTGTAGATTACACAGGACTAAACTTCATTATGGTAGAAGGATCCAGCAACCCATTCCCCAAAATAAATCCACCACTGAAAACCCTATGAACAGCAGAGAAGCACTGACAATAGTGTTTCACCTGTTGTACATAGGCTCGCTATGAGTCAGATACCAACTTGAGGGCACCTAACAACACAACAACAAACTTCATTAATGCACGCATAGATTCATTAAATTGTGCACTTAAGATTAATACACTTTTCATACTTGACTACATCACAAATCTTGATGAAAAGGTTTTTATAGTTAAATACAAACAAATTTAAGCATTTGAAAGAAGTCAAATAGGTGAGATAATGGGAAAAAATGACAGTAGGGAGGACTAGATGTATAAACAAAATACATATACTGCATTAACTTTTATTAGCACTGATTTATAAAGTCACATTCTTAATAATTATGTTGCCTTTCTTGTAAATCTATGATTAGCTCTCATTAGCATGTAAATTTGCATTCACTGAAAAAGTCTTTATGCATCCTCCAGGTTCACCAAAGATATAATGATGAAATTTTGAATGGCAATAATTTCCACATATCCAAAATAGAACTGATAATAGTGTTAGAGGTTGTAGTTTCAATAATGAAAAAAATTAATATTCCTAAAAATTTTATTGTAGCTTATGACTAATTTTATTTGAGTGTCTGGGCTCTGATTGTTTCAAGATTGCTTCGGGAGTGGATTGCCATATCCTTTTTCCATTTTTGTGGTCTTGGGGATTGAAACAAGGGCCTCAGAGACCACACAGTGGTGCTCTACCAACTGAGCTTAACCCCAGCCCCACATATAAAATTATCCTTATATATACATATTGAAATTGACTAGAAAGTATGGAAATTGGAATTTAGTTTAGATCATTGTTGCTAAAACTCTCATACACTTCGATACTGTCTCATTTCCAACTATTCAAAGTCCATTCCATCTCTGAAGTGGTAAATTGAATCCATAATTTTTGACACATCTTTGAAAATGCTCCTTTAAGGTGTCAGGACTGACTGAGGAGGCAAAGAGCCAAATCTTAAATAAATGCTGATAATAATCAGCTATTTCTTCAAGCTAATGTTGTCATGACAATTTCTGAAGCTAAATGCAGTTGCTCACCCTTGCATGTAGAAAACAGTGAAAGCTCAATATAGCACTATATTGGAGAATGTCAGTGTAGACCACACCTAGAATATTTTCCCTAGTAGGCCTAGTGCAGGTGAATGTGAGTGAAGCGTGGCAGCTGTTGTTATGAAGTCTCCAATTTATGGGGCTTGTCTGCTGCATCTATTTTTGGTCAACTAACTCCCATCTGTGTGCCCTTTAGACTTCATATATTTTCTATACACTCCATTAATGTTTCTGCTTCACTGTGTACTTATTCACTCAAGCTTTATATCCAGGAGTCATTCTGGACTTAACTCTCTAACCATCTCTGTAGTTTAAAAACTAAAAGAATAAAAGAAAAAAATTATAATTCTTGTTGATTTTACTATCTAACCATTTATTTAAATACAGAGGGTGCCAAACATGTATAAATATTTTAAAGAAAAAAGGTTGTATTAAAATCATAATACTCACTATATAGCAATAATAAAAGATGAATACAAGTCATATTTGATTTCTGCAATTACAGCAAGTCATGTTGCACATTGTAAGTGTAATTCAATTCAATTTCTACGAATGATACATAGGTAAACATCCCTTAGAATGTGTATACACTTTGGGCACATCCAGTACTTTCTCTATTTCCCCTATCACAGTTAAGTTATCTAGCATAATTATTACAAGTATCTACTAGCATCCAGGCATCACGATGCATGCCTGTAAATCCCAGAACTTGGGAGGTGGGTGAAGGAAGATCACAATTTGAAGCCAGCCCAGGGAACATAATGAAACCTTGTCTCAAAAATCTTAAAAAAAAAAAAAAAAAAACTACTAGCTAATCTCTTTGTGTCTTGTCTCCACCCTCTTATATCCATCTGCCTCCTGTATGACATAATATAATCAACATGAAAAATTTCCCATCTTGCTCTTCTGCTAGAAGCAGGTGAATGACTTTCACCAGTATTTTCTCAGTATCAATGTCCTTACCTCCCCTTTCAGCCTTATAACCTACTAGCTTGCTGCCATGTTATAATCTAATTATAATGACTTCATCACTTCACTACACTGCCTCATGTTACTTCTTCTTTTCATGCTTATGCTTTTTATTGTTTCTCTTTACCAGAATTTCCCTTCCCAATTCTTTATTCTGGTGAATTTATGCCCAGGCTTTACTGTGCAATTTTTGCCACAACATCTTCCCTGAACAATTCAAGTAAGTGAGATGCACCTATGCTGATTTCAGTAGTACCCTATGTATATTTCTATCTTAACATTTGCCTTATGTGGGCCATTCTTCATTAGATTATAAATTCTCTGAACACAGAGTAATAGAATATTTATCTCTGGGCTTCCAGTAACTAGAATAAGGTTGGTCACCTAGTAGACTTCCATAACTCTAACTTGTGTGTCATCTTCTGATACATCAGAATTTCAAACGTTCATGCACATATTAAGCCACACCAATTCTGGTTATTGCCAACATATACCCCTAGATGCATATTAGCGTAAAATAATGTAACTGCTTGATTATTATTTAGAAAATATTTAGTTTCTTATTAATTATAGCATATAAGTCAAATGCAATTAGTACGAGTTTTCTGTATTTTTATAGACATGACTAAAAATACCAAAGTATGATACTCAATATTTTCATTTTTTGTTTTTCTCCTGCAGATTGCTGCTAATTCTTGGGGAAAGTCATGGGGAGAGAATGGCTATTTTAGAATTCTTCGAGGAGTAAATGAGTCCGACATTGAAAAGTTGATTATCGCAGCGTGGGGCCAACTGACAAATTCAGATGAACCATAACTATTAAGTTTCAACAAAGTTGTGCATTTAAGTAACGCCTTAAAATGAAGTTTAGCAATGTGAGGTTCTCTGTGGCAGTGGAAGTTTTATCTCTTTGCTGTGTGCATATAATGTACCTATTTTCTTGTTTTACTAAAGTCTCTATTCTTTTGTCTCCTTTATATTGTTGAGTATATGAAAACATTAATAAAGGGCAGCAGAGTAGTTAAATACGTTTAAAGTTCCCAGGTTATCTTTATTTTTCCCTCATGATAGTGTCCCTTTTGCTTCACAAAAAATGTGACAGGATCTGTCTTAAAAGTTCATAACACACATTTATAGAAATGATGTGGTTCCTCTTTTGGATCAGTAAAAATTTCAGACAACAAAAGGAAAACTGGAAACTCACCAATGTACCATTTTTATGACTTTCTTTTTCAACCAATAATGCTTTCTTACCTCAAATCTTACTCATGTTTTGCTGCAAGCAGTAGAAATAGATTTTTAGTTGTTTCTCTCAATAAGCTAACATTTTGCTTCATTTCATTTGTCCAGTCCTACCTTGTAGTATTTGTAATCTGGTAACAAGAGACAAGTAAATCTACAGAGCAAATAGCTGCTCTTTATGGGAGTAGGTAGTGGTCTGTGAGATGGAGAAGTTGTTAAGCACGAAAAATCATAGAGGTTAACAATAGAAGCACTGTCCTGACAGGCACCCACACCCATACCCACACCAACACACTCCTATTTTTAGAAGCCAGTACACTTTATGTAAAGTCTACTAAAAAGTAAAATTAAAAAGTGCAGTAAAAAGTGCAGTAAAATTAACTGCAAAACTGTATTTATAAAGATAACACATTTACCCGAGAAAACAGCAATATGATGCTATGAGTCAGAAAGAATAAATACATTTTTATCACAATCATTTCACCATTTGTTGCTTGAGATTGTAAAAAAAATAAGCTAAATTGGCACTAATTTACATCTAATTTTGATTTCAGTTTTCTATTGTCAGGAAAACAAAAGTAGCATCATAATAATGACTAGGAAAGGATATAATCTTTTAATAATTCACTGGCATCTAAGTGGCAAACTAGAAAATGAAGAAGTGAAACTGGTCAGTAGGTGAGAACATTGTAATTATAATTACAATGGTGGAGTAGCCATAGCCTGAATTTTGGGGCACTTTATCATCTTAATTTTTAGTGTGAGGAATTTTTATATTGCCTGTCCAAAATTACCCTGATTAGATAAGCCAGACCTGCTGAAAATGTGAGAAAGAGAAGCACAGAAAAGTGATTGCTGAAATCTCTTTTTTCATTAATCACTGTAGCTTTATCAGAAGAATCATCTATTCATTTTGTTTTCCCCTAGAAAATTTATATGGGGGTGATGCACCTCATTGGTGCTGACCCACCTTCCCCAGCGGGTTGGTTAAGAAATAATTTGACTTTTTTCTTGATCAGGGTTTCTCTAGAAGAAGCCCCTTACAACTCCTGTGAGTCTTGAGAAAGCAGGGGAAATGATTGTCATCATTACTGATAAAGGGTTCATTGTCAGGCAAAGTCCACTATGGGTAACTCATTCTTATTCCAATGAGGACTGTTAGCAAATTCCTCAGATCTATGCCACCTGAGGAAAAAAGTGTTCTTTGGTTGAGGGCTGCTCTGAGGTCCATAAACTCTCCACTGTTTCTGGCTTGACAAAGGGTGGGGAAAAATAGATCTCAGCGCCAAGAAAAAACTTACAAGCAAAGAAAAGCAGGTTGTGGTGGTTAGATGTCAAGCAGATGTCCACTGAAATGGTATAGATGAGGCAACGTGGGCAGGGCACTGACTGTGTCTGCAGAGGGTATTAAAAGACTTTTAAATCATTCTGTAGATGCTCAAGACTGGTGAAGTAATAAATTAGAATGCATTAAAATGCCAGGTGACTAATATCCCTTTTTAAAATGCTTGTGGGATTAAGTGGATTCCCTCCACATCTAAGTTATGCAAATGAACAAAATGTATTAGAATGAATTTTCCCATGTGGTTTTGGGCTTAGAGCCTGCTGTTTTAAAATTTCCTACCTTTCTAATGATTTCCAAAGAGGAGGAAACCTGTACTCAAAGAAGAAGAAAAAAGGAAGAAAATACCATTATAATAAACTTCAGATGAAAATAAAGGGTGAGTTTATCCGGCTGTTACACAATAATAGCTACAGGAGAGATAGAATCTAATTGGGACAGTTGTGTACCAATAGGATAAGGAAAATATTTTTTCTTGAGGTTTGTTGAATAAGCGTCTTCCCTTGAATAATGTTGCTTCTCATTTTTACAATGTTAAAGAACAGGTTTGGTTGTATTCATTGTCCAATGGCCTTGAATCATCTTTCAGAAATTTGTGGTTCTTATTGTTAGGTGCCATCAAGCCAGATCTGATTCATAGCGATTCTGTGTACAACAGAGTGAAACACTACCCAACACTGCCATGCACACAATCGTTTTATGTTTGAGCCCAATGTTGCAGCCCTTATGCTTCTTCCTATTTTAAGTGGTGCTATATCAACAAAAGGAGGTCTCAGGGGCTTTACTCCATTCCTGACCTTAAGGTCCACTCTACTTTGAAGAGGGAATTCTCCAGTCATTCCTTGAATGTCTTCCAGCCTTGATGGCTCATTTTCTGGCACTGTATTTGACAGTGCTTCTCTGCTATTCATGAAGTTTCCAATGGCTAATTGTTTTGGGAGTGGGTGGCCAAGCCCTTCTTCCTAGTCTGTCTCAGTCTGGAAGCTGAGCTGTAACCTGTCTCCATAGGTGGCCCTGCTTGTATCTGAGATATCAGTGGCATAACTTTCAGCATCACAGCAACATGCAAGCCTCCACAGCAGAACAAGCTGACAGACACATGGGGGCTTTCAGATATTAGTGATTCATGTATTCTTTGGCCCACTTAAGGACAAGTAACCATATATAGATTGGTTGGACTGATGCTTAGATGGTCTCCTATACTGTCTTGTCTTGGTCTGCAGGTGAACCCTGATCACCTCTGCCTGGACTGAGCAATGGAGCAATGTCATTTTAGAGTTCCACTTTTTGTTTGTATATATGCAATCTCATTGTTTCATAATAACAGTTTTATTCAGCCAGGAAAATATGTAGTAGATTGGATACTTTGAACACCAAGAGCTGACTTTCTTCCTGCTTAGTGAGACATATGTGCCATCTATGGGCTCCAGTTTAAACTGATTACCCTGTGCAGTATTCTTGAACAAAGAAGAAATAGTCCTCATATAGAACATTGAATTCATGTTCTGGCAGTCCCTTGAGTTTAATAATGTCTCCTTAAGTGTTTTTGGGAAGTATGCATAAAGAAAAAGTAAAAAAGAACTTGAAGTCAGGGCTTATGTCCTTCCTGTTTTGTGACAATTATATTATACTTCATTTTATTCTAAACAATGAAAAAGCCTTCCACAGTTTCCCAAAATGTATGTTCACAAATTAAAGGACATAAAATGGAATAAGGTTTATTAGTGTTCAGCCAGTAAAAAGGAAACCTTGCTCAGTATTTCCAACAGAAGGAATATAGTGAAAGTGGTGACCTGATTGGAAGTGAGAAAGCAACATGAGATGGTGAACCAGGACAGAGTTGAGTGACAATAGGAAGCCACTTTCACCCCAGACTGAAGGGACAAAGTGAAGATAAAAGTGGGTCCCTGGAATCAGGGGGTTGGGGCTATTTCAGAACTAGCTAGAAACATGACTGGCCTGCCTGGTGAGAGATCGAGATATGAAAAAGCATGGGGCTCCCATGTTTGTCACCTGAGGCAGAGAGAGAGGGGGAGAAGAACTAAGGCCTCTTTCCAACTCATACTTCCTGGACTTTCCTCAGTAGCTCAAATTGTCTGAAACTGCTAAAAAGCAAGTGATGCAAAGGCTGTAAAATTAATCTATTGGGATCAGTCTCCACCCTTACCAGATACAGATGAGGGAGTAAGATAAAGGCAAGGATAAGTCAGAGCATAAACAGCAGATTTTTGATTCATCCCTTAGACATGTTGGCAACTAAGATTATGTAAGGGAATGTTTACTCACAGTTGATTTAGTTCATGAGCTCAGCTCTTTGGTTAATACACATGTCTTAAGGAGTCTAATGCTTGTTGTTAGGTGTTTTTTTTTTTGTTTGTTTGTTTGTTTTTCTCTTGACCTGTGGGAAATATAATCTGTTCAGGGAAAGTTTTTTTTCACCAACTTTCATAACCATAGTTTCTAGAGACTGTCTGATGTTTTACCATAATTGTCTACAAGAAAGATTGTGATGGTCTACTGTCAGGGCACTTATTTTTCTTTGGATGGAGGTTAACTCAAAAGAAAAGAAAATAGAGGAAAAGGAAGTGGAATCTTAGACTACTGTTTTATGAAGTGTTTCCAGAGAGAAAAGTCTCAATCTTGGGTGCCACTGTATCAGAAAGGACTGCTAAAAAACACAGACATTCTTTCTTGAGAGAAGTCAGTGGAAGAGAAAAAATATCAGCCCAACATTGTCAGGAATGGGATGATTGAATGAGAGGAAAAAGTTCCTCCATCTTCTCCCATTAATAGTATTGCACCTCATTTTGATACTGCATCTGATAGAAATGCTTAAAAATCATTGCCAGGAAATTCTGTAAGGGGGATTTCTCTTCAGAGAAACCACCAGCCATAGCCTCATTAGGTAGGAAAAGAAAGGTGATGATTCTTCCCTCCATCGACTGCCTTCTCTCTGTAACCTCCAACTTCTGTAAGGCAGGAAGCTTAGTTTTGTATTTCCTAAGATATATTCCATAAAAGATGTTTCTTCTGAGATTATAAAAGGAAAAAGTTACATTGAATTTAAGGTGTGTTTTGTATGACATTCTCTACTGGAAATAGCCACAGTTGACCGTTAGGCTGTGGAGGAGTCCAGTACTAAAGTCTAGTGCCCACTGTGTTTCTGTTCTGATTCAATTCAACAACGTATTCTCTGATGATCCACATGCTCACTTATACAAACAGTGGCTCCACACATGCCTAAGATGCTTTTCTCCTAAAAAGTTTCATTAAATCACATACCATAAGGTGAATACTCATGATATGCCTGTAATGTGTTACCCACTGTGTTAAGTACTAGGCGTACAAGCTTTGTTGTTGTTGTTAGGTGCCATCGAGTCGGTATGCGACTCATAGCGACCCTCATAGGGTTTTCAATGGCAGAGTATTTCGGGATTGCCTTGGGAGTGGATTGCCAGGCCCTTCTCCCATTTTTGTGGTGCTGGGAATTGAACTCAGGACCTCAGAGACTGCAGCACAGCGCTCTACCAACTGAGCTAAATCCCAGCCCTGGCGTACAAGCAGGCGATCCCTAAAACCTGACCTGTTAGATAGACCCTGACCTGTTGAAGCTACCTTATTATTCTTTTGCAAAGCACATCTTGAGAGAAACTGGCCAGCTACAGTCTTAAATAGAAAGATCCCTGATGGGTACATAGGGCGATATTGGAACACTCTAACCTCTGAATTTTGATTTAGCAGGGAACGTTTACCTTACTCTTGTGCCATTGTCAGAATGCAGCCTTTTTGGCTGAAGTACCTTAGGCCTGCCTGTAGGTGTACCACCGTGGGGTCTGATTTTGTCAGATCTTGGGAGCCAAGCAAGGCCGGGCCTGGTTAGTACTTGGATGGGAGATGGCCTGGGAACACCAGGTGCTGTAGACTTGGGAGAAGGACCCAGCAACCCACCCCCAAAAAACAACCAACCATTGAAAACCCTATGAATAGCAGAGAAGCACTGACAATAGTGTTTTCACCTATTGTACTTAGGGTTGCTGTAAGTCTGACACTGACTCAATGGCACCTAAAAACAACAGCAACAATCTTCTTGTTGTGTGCCGTCAAGTCGGTATCTGACTCTATTGTCGGTGCTTCCCTGCTATTCATTGGGTTTTCAATGGCGGATTGATTTTTGGGAGTGGGTTGCGGGCCTTTCTCCCAAGCCTGCACATCTGGTGTTCCCATGCAGCCTCCCATCCGAGTACTAACCAGGCCCGACCCTGCTTAGCTTCCGATATCTGATGGGATCCGATATCTGATGGGATCCAGTGCCCCAGGGCTACGGCTGTAGGCACGCAACAACAATCTTAGGCCTAAAATAGGCAGAAGTTCTTATGACACAACATTTGTACACAAAGATAAGATTGTGTTGTATTTTTACCATAAATGTACATAAAAATATATTCTCCACTAGTCCCAGAACTCATTTATATAAATAAATTACCTCAAATTTTTTTTCTTTTTTTTCTTTTTTTACGGTACTGGGGGTGTGAACCCAGGGCCTGGCGCCTGCATGCTTTTCAGGTGCTGGACCACTGGGTTGCGCCCCCAGCCCAATTTTTTTTTTTTTTTTTACTTTTTGAGATAGGGTCTTGCTAAGTTAAGCAGACTGCCTCTGGTCTCGAATTTGCCATCTTCCTGCCTCCGCCTCCAGAGCCACTGGGATTACAGGCATGGGCTACCATGCCCGGCTAATTACCTCAATTTTTTAGTCTTTGTTCAATACAGGCACTGCAGGTGATAATCCTTGACTCGTCTGGTTTTAGTGACCCATTATAGACAAGTATTCCAGCTGCAACCCTATTGGCAATCATTTCTTTTGGTTCCAATGTCCTTGTACATTAAATAAGACATGGGCAGTCAAGAGGAAATTTTGGAGGTGATGTGTAGGTTTATAGTAATGGTTTGAAGAAAAAAAAAAAAAAAAAAAATATATATATATATATATATATATTCAAAGTCAACAACAAGTTGGATGCATTAAATATATACAACGTTTTTTATATTAGTCATACCTTCATAACGTAAATTTAAAAAAGATTCTCTTTGGCTGTAAAAAATATCCTATAGTAATTCTATAATGTTAGTGACTGAGAGATACTCATATTGGCCAATATTAAATGTTCCATATTTTCTGTAGCAGTCTCCTAAAATATTTTTATTCCACGTTAATATGTAATAGATTGGTACCAATACATCATTAAAAAAGCATAAAAATAAAATGAAAATTTGACAATTAAAAGACAAAACCACTATAAATATGATTATAACTTCCCACATACTCAACCAATTCTAATGCCTTGTTTCAGTCCCCAGGGGATCCCGAATTTTGTGTTTATCACTTTAAACAATTTTATTATGTATTTATAATAGTTAAGTGATATGTTGCCTAGTTTTATTTTTTCAGTGCTTCGGAATTGTACTCATAATGTATATAATCTTCTGTGGTCTTCTAAGACTTATCCTTTTAATGACATTTATCCTTTTCATTGCGTAATTCATTCATTACAGTATTCCATGTCAGGGGACATTTTGTATGTTTCTAGATTTGTTGTCTATTATGAACAATACGGTCATAAATTTTCATAATAGCACATGCGTCTAGGCTTACGGATAAATTTCTTGAGTATAGCGGTTCTAAAATATGGTTCTGGAATCAGAAACATTAATACCACCTACAAGCTTGTTAGAAATGCAAATTCATGGGTCCCTCCCTGAACTACTGAATAAGATTCTGTGAAGAGAAGTCCAAGAAGCTTTAGTAAGCCCTCCAGATGGTTTTAATGCATGTTAACATCTGAGAGTCACCACTGTATGGTGTGTGTGGGTATATAATAAATTTATTGGGTTATATGGTATTTAAATGTTTAAGTTTAGAAGATTGCTTGCCAATTTATATTCTCACTAGTAATAAATGAATAATTTAGTAATAAATGAATTTCCATTAATTCTCACTATTGTCAACACTTGACATTTTCAAATCTCTCTCTTTTTTTATTTTTTATTTTTTTGAAGCAGGGTCTAACTAAACTATGCAGACTGCCTCTGGTCTCGCACTGGCGATCCTCTTGCCTTTGCCTCCTGAATTACTGAGATTACAGGTGTGAGCCACCATGCCTGGCTGGTATTTTTTAATCTCTTAAGGTCTTTAGGTCTAAAATCATATTCATATAGATAGATAGATAGATAGATAGATAGAGAGAGGGAGAGAGAGAATGAGAGAAGAAAATGCTACTTCGTAATCTACTATTTTCATTTAACAATCCCCATCTTCCTATATCAATAAAATTTTACCTTATATTGTACACAGTCTGCATTTAAATTTCCCTCATTGTTCCCAATATTTTCTTTAATATTGCTTTGTCCAAATTTGGATCTGAACTGATAATATATTTCATCTAATAGTCATATCACGTTGAAGGAAATATTTTATGGCACTAATTGTTGAGAGATAGATCAGGCATTATGTGGGTAGGATTTTCTTCTTGTATGTGTTAGTGAGCTTGCACTTTGCTGAGACAAAATACCTGACAGAAACAAGCTATGGGAGGAATGATTGATTGGGGTTCATGGTTTAGAAGATTTCAGTCCATAGAAGAAGGGCAGACATGGTGGTGGGGAATGTAGCAGGGCCTGTGGACTAGAACCTCATGTTAGAGCATCTGCAAGCAGAAAGATTACAAGAACCAGGCATCCACATTCCACATAAAACTTCCAAAGCCCCCAGTGACCCACTTCAGCAATGCTAAGTCCCACCCCCCAAAGTTCTGTAGACTCTCAGAACAGCACCACCACCTGGGGACCAAGCATTCAAACACATGGCCTTTAGGGACATTTTAGATTTAAACCATAACGTTATGTTTTTATTTATTTATTTTAATTAATTAATTATTTTGCAGTGATGGAGAGTTGAATCCAGGGCCTCGCACATACGGGGCAAGTGCTTTCCCACTGGGCTGCACTCCCAGACTCTTTTTTATTTTCTTATATTGAAACAGGGTCTTGCTAAATTACATAGGCTGCCCCTGGCCTCAAACCTATGATCCTCCTGCTGTTCGAGTCATGAGGTCCCTGGGTTACAGGCATGAGCCACCATGCCTGGGCAAACATTGTGTTTTTAGATCATTTATAAGTGTTCATTTTTATCAAGTGAACTTTTCTTGAATGAAAAGAGATGAGTTTTGTTTTCCCACTAGTTGGAATGCCTGAGGCAGGAGATCAAGTGTTCAAGGCCAGCCTGGGGAACAGAGCCACAGCAAGATCCTGTAGCAAACAGCAAACAAACAAACAAAATGGTCATGTATTTTATTTTTATTCTAATAATATGGTGAATCATAGATTGCATAGATAGACACCTTCCTTCATTTGGGGAATAAAATTTGAATATATTTAAATCTCTGAGTTTAGTTTTCTAAGATTGCATTCAGGATTTCTGGGTCTGTGTTCATGAGATTTTCCTACAGATTTTCTTTTTTCTTTGTCTCATCCTGGCCAGATCTTAATAGTAAGGTTATTCTAACTTCATGGGATGAGTTGGGAAGAATGATTTTCCCCATGTGTTAAAAATCATTTTGGAAAGTTTGTGTAACATTATAATTTATTCATTGACAGTGTATTTCAATATGTCCAAAAAAACCCACCTAGATATGGCATTTATCAGAAATAAAAATCTTAAGTTATTAATTGAATATCTTTATATAGTTCTTTTGAGTTACTTTGAAATATATATGATGCATGTATATATACCTACTTCATGTAACTTTTCATATTCTAGGAATTATATTTTATATATCATTCTATTATATCATTATTAATATTGTTTTAACCTTGCTACATTTGAATTTATTTGTTATTGTTCCTCTAATATTTTAATTAATTAATTTTTTGTGACAGAGTCTCACTATATAGCCCATAATGGCCTGGAAATTGTGATCTTTTTGCCTCAGCCTTCTGCATGCTGGGAATACAGGCATGCACCACGATGCCAGGCTCAACATTTTTCTTTAGTTTATGCATTCCCTCTATATTTCTTACTTTCTTGAGCAAACTCATCACAGATTTAGACATTCATTTTTCTTTTCTATAGAGCAGGTTTTGTTTTATTGATACTCTTTACGATTGTCTGAGCTCTCATCTTTATTATTTTCTGCTTTCAATTCATTTTCATTTTTATAATTTTTTTTCTGGCTTTTAAATTGACCTCTTAGCTTATTAATTTGAGCTTTTCTTATTTTTTAAGTTAAGTATTTATATAGGGTATTCACTAAATGATGCCCCTCACTATAATTGTGCATCCCTTAGCTCTTCTAAAAAAGATAGCATACTTTTGGAATAGTTAATACTGGAGAAAAGTTATGTCTGTTCTAATTAGATTTTTTTATGTCTCAGGTACTCTCTCAGATCTTCTCTACCCCATAGTTTAGAAATACAATGTAGAAATAGCTTAATAGTATAATATACACAGTACATGATTTGATCACTTAGTGGTACTGATGTATATTGTGCTAAAAGAAACATTTATTTACTTAGGACTTTGGAACTGGACTTGA